>CATKHO010000009.1:0-66354 GCA_949752695.1 Melanostoma scalare | reverse complement strand
AATAAATAATAAATAATAAATAATAAATAATAAATAATAAATAATAAATAATAAATAATAAATAATAAATAATAAATAATAAATAATAAATAATAAATAATAAATAATAAATAATAAATAATAAATAATAAATAATAAATAATAAATAATAAATAATAAATAATAAATAATAAAAAATAAATAATAAATAATAAATAATAAATAATAAATAATAAATAATAAATAATAAATAATAAATAATAAATAATAAATAATAAATAATAAATAATCTATATATATAAAGTAGGATGTATGTATGTATGTATGTATGTATGTCCGGGGTAAACTCCAAAACCACCCAATGGATTTTTATGAAATTTTCAGGGTAGACATAGTTTAGTCCAGAGATGGTTCTTGTCAAGGTTTGATCCCCATATTCCCACAGGAACGGGGTTGGGAACGGAAAATTAAAAACTACTCCACAGATTTCAAAAAATCTTTCAGCACTAAGGGTGCTACATTATCTCCCTTCATCAGGAACTTAAACTATATTTCATCCATATAATCCCACGGGAACAGAAACGGGAACGAGGAGGGGAACCATAAAGTTACTTGACCGATTTCAAAAATTCTTTCAACTCTAGGATGTTACATTATCCCTCAGTGAGATAGACTTACATTTCATTCACATATTTCCATGGGAATGGAAGATTCCTACAGGAACGGGGTTGGGAACGGAAACTTAGAAGCTACTGGACAGATTTCAAAATTCTTTCTGCACTGGGATGCCACATAATCCCTCAGTAACTTGGCGTGTATTTCATCCCTATAATCCCACGGGAACAGAAACGGGAACGAGGACGGGAATCATTAAGTAACTTGACCGATTTCAAAAATTCTTTCCACTCTAGGGTGTAACATTATCCCTCAGTGACATAGACTTACATTTCATTCACGTATTTCCATGGGAACGGAAGATTCCCACAGGAACGGGGTTGGGAACGGAAACTTAGAAACTGCTGGATAGATTTCAAAAACTCTTTCAGCATTAGGATACCACTTAGTCCCACAAAAAGACAGATTATATTTCTTCACAAAATTCCCGCGGAAGAGGAAAAACGAGAACTGGAACCTTAAAACTATAGACCCGAGCAAAGCCGGGCGGCTCAGCTAGTAAATAATAAATAATAAATAATAAATAATAAATAATAAATAATAAATAATAAATAATAAATAATAAATAATAAATAATAAATAATAAATAATAAAAAATAAATAATAAATAATAAATAATAAATAATAAATAATAAATAATAAATAATAAATAATAAATAATAAATAATAAATAATAAATAATAAATAATAAATAATAAATAATAAATAATAAATAATAAATAATAAATAATAAATAATAAATAATAAATAATAAATAATAAATAATAAATAATAAATAATAAATAATAAATAATAAATAATAAATAATAAATAATAAATAATAAATAATAAATAATAAATAATAAATAATAAATAATAAATAATAAATAATAAATAATAAATAATAAATAATAAATAATAAATAATAAATAATAAATAATAAATAATAAATAATAAATAATAAATAATAAATAATAAATAATAAATAATAAATAATAAATAATAAATAATAAATAATAAATAATAAATAATAAATAATAAATAATAAATAATAAATAATAAATAATAAATAATAAATAATAAATAATAAATAATAAATAATAAATAATAAATAATAAATAATAAATAATAAAAAATAAATAATAAATAATAAATAATAAATAATAAATAATAAATAATAAATAATAAATAATAAATAATAAATAATAAATAATAAATAATAAATAATAAATAATAAATAATAAATAATAAATAATAAATAATAAATAATAAATAATAAATAATAAATAATAAATAATAAATAATAAATAATAAATAATAAAAAATAAATAATAAATAATAAATAATAAATAATAAATAATAAATAATAAATAATAAATAATTAATAATAAATAATAAATAATAAATAATAAATAATAAATAATCTATATATATAAAGTAGGATGTATGTATGTATGTATGTATGTATGTCCGGGGTAAACTCCAAAACCACCCAATGGATTTTTATGAAATTTTCAGGGTAGACATAGTTTAGTCCAGAGATGGTTCTTGTCAAGGTTTGATCCCCATATTCCCACAGGAACGGGGTTGGGAACGGAAAATTAAAAACTACTCCACAGATTTCAAAAAATCTTTCAGCACTAAGGGTGCTACATTATCTCCCTTCATCAGGAACTTAAACTATATTTCATCCATATAATCCCACGGGAACAGAAACGGGAACGAGGAGGGGAACCATAAAGTTACTTGACCGATTTCAAAAATTCTTTCAACTCTAGGATGTTACATTATCCCTCAGTGAGATAGACTTACATTTCATTCACATATTTCCATGGGAATGGAAGATTCCTACAGGAACGGGGTTGGGAACGGAAACTTAGAAGCTACTGGACAGATTTCAAAAATTCTTTCTGCACTGGGATGCCACATAATCCCTCAGTAACTTGGCGTGTATTTCATCCCTATAATCCCACGGGAACAGAAACGGGAACGAGGACGGGAATCATTAAGTAACTTGACCGATTTCAAAAATTCTTTCCACTCTAGGGTGTAACATTATCCCTCAGTGACATAGACTTACATTTCATTCACGTATTTCCATGGGAACGGAAGATTCCCACAGGAACGGGGTTGGGAACGGAAACTTAGAAACTGCTGGATAGATTTCAAAAACTCTTTCAGCATTAGGATACCACTTAGTCCCACAAAAAGACAGATTATATTTCTTCACAAAATTCCCGCGGAAGAGGAAAAACGAGAACTGGAACCTTAAAACTATAGACCCGAGCAAAGCCGGGCGGCTCAGCTAGTAAATAATAAATAATAAATAATAAATAATAAATAATAAATAATAAATAATAAATAATAAATAATAAATAATAAATAATAAATAATAAATAATAAATAATAAATAATAAATAATAAATAATAAATAATAAATAATAAATAATAAATAATAAATAATAAATAATAAATAATAAATAATAAATAATAAATAATAAATAATAAATAATAAATAATAAATAATAAATAATAAATAATAAATAATAAATAATAAATAATAAATAATAAATAATAAATAATAAATAATAAATAATAAATAATAAATAATAAATAATAAATAATAAATAATAAATAATAAATAATAAATAATAAATAATAAATAATAAATAATAAATAATAAATAATAAATAATAAATAATAAATAATAAATAATAAATAATAAATAATAAATAATAAATAATAAATAATAAATAATAAATAATAAATAATAAATAATAAATAATAAATAATAAATAATAAATAATAAATAATAAATAATAAATAATAAATAATAAATAATAAATAATAAATAATAAATAATAAATAATAAATAATAAATAATAAATAATAAATAATAAATAATAGATAATAAATAATAAATAATAATTAATAAATAATAAATAATAAATAATAAATAATAAATAATAAATAATAAATAATAAATAATAAATAATAAATAATAAATAATAAATAATAAATAATATATAATAAATAATAAATAATAAATAATAAATAATAAATAATAAATAATAAATAATAAATAATAAATAATAAATAATAAATAATAAATAATAAATAATAAATAATAAATAATAAATAATAAATAATAAATAATAAATAATAGATAATAAATAATAAATAATAATTAATAAATAATAAATAATAAATAATAAATAATAAATAATAAATAATAAATAATAAATAATAAATAATAAATAATAAATAATAAATAATAAATAATAAATAATAAATAATAAATAATAAATAATAAATAATAAATAATAAATAATAAATAATAAATAATAAATAATAAATAATAAATAATAAATAATAAATAATAAATAATTTATGAAATCTCTAATAATTTCGATAGATATATTTATTGTAGCAGAAATATATTACATAGTTCTCTTAACCTATATTGCATACTTTACAGAGATGTGGTATATGGCTATTGGCTACCTTACTACTGACAATATGTATAAGCGTTTGTAACAAGTGAAAATTTAATACTATTTCAATGAAGGAAAAGCTTCTAAAAACCTTCATTAAAATTAAAATTTTGATATGCAATCATTCTTAAGCAACTTATATGGACTTCTTAAATACAAAAAATCGTGTCAGCCATTAAAACGAGAAAGTTGGTTTTCAAAGAAACGGTACGGCGATGGGAGGTACTGTTTTTAGACATCTTCTAAAAGACTTTAAAAACATCACAAGAAGAACAATGTTGAATTTTGCTTCGCACAAAATTTAATTGGAATGGTTGACCCGTTTTCGAGAAAAATAAGAATGTATTATAAAATCGGTTTTTTGACAGGTACCATTATTTCAAGACCTAGAGACTCAATTCCAAAAACTCTTCTGAAGCCTGCCCCATAGACCCCAACTGCTTATACATTTAAATTTTAACCAGCGAATCAGGCTGTGGATCCATATACGGACAGACAGACACTTTTTTCGTATTCTCTATCATCGTAATATCATGTTTAATTGTTATCTCAAAATTTTTTTCTGCTCAATTACAAGACTTGCCTTATTGTACTTATCGCAAGTAAAAATTGTCGAGTGTGATGCTTTTTTGATAGGTTGAGTTTTGCTTGAACACTTAACTTTGTATATTTGAAATATAATTGATCTCAAAACAAAACAGAATGTATGGCCAGACTGAGAAATTTTGAGGCTGTGTCCAGATTTTGATAATATTTTACAATCTAGTAGTTTGAAACTGTAAATTTTTTTTAAAATATTTTATTTATTCGCCCCAACTACGTATTTCATTTTTGAGTTGTTTACTTTATTTCATTGAGAAGCTAATAGCCGGAGAGCTAGTGACCGATTTGCTCACCTCATTTTAGCAAGGCTCAAACTTTGCTCATAGAAAGATATAGGCCCGACAAGTATAAAAGTGTCCGTCTTTCACTCCGGCACCGTCCATGAGGCCTTATGATTAGGGCTTGAAGTTGTAAAAAATATGTGCCCATTCACCTCATTTTAGCAAGGCTGGCATTTACACACAACTAAGATGACATAGAAACAAACACACACTTCAAGTGCAAGACGTTTATTCAGTCAATAACCCTTCGCAAGACGTTGAAAATTAAATTAAGATAGAAAAAATTATTATGGATTGATTATGTCATTTCTTAAGGAACTCTACATTGAATGAACTCTTATTGCAAATCGATTAATGGGTTAATTTAAGAGAAAAAACTCAAAGTGATATTAAATTAGAGGGTGCGAATCGGAGATATGGGCTCTAAACCATTTTCATTCGTTTCATCAATGTATCTTGAGAACGAAGCAAAATTTTGATGCAATTGCAAGGTCGTTTTTTGTAGAGAACAAGTTTTTCCATAGAAATGCATCTTTTTAAAAATTATAAAAAAATATCTTTTATCCAAAATAATAAAATTCCCGACAGAAAAAAAGGCAATTTTTTCCAATTTTAGAGTTTTGTCAGTTTTTTTAATGGCATTTCTTTCTGGTTGCAGATAGGTATAGGCAATGCTTCATAAAAAATAAAGTAAAAAAAATTTTCTTTAAAATGCTCTATGTTTGAAATTCACCGAAATATTGTAACTAAAACATACACATTTATCGTTGTTTTTCATCATTTCTATACTGACTGCAGTTTTTTTTTTAATGTAGCAAAGTTAAAAATGTCCTAGCAATTGCATCAAAATTTTGCTTCGTTCTCGAGATGTATTGAAAAAACGAATGAAAATGGTTTAGAACCCATATCTCCGATTCGCACCCTCTAATTTAATAGCACTTTGGGTTTTTCCTCTAAAATTAGCCCATTAATCGATTTATGCAATAAAAGTTCATCCAATGTAGAGTTCCTTAAGAAATGACATAATCAATATTCAATGGACTATAATTGTTTCTATCTTAATTTAATTTTCAGCGTCTTACGAAGGGTTATTGACCGAATAAACAATCGTCTTACGCTTGAAAAGTGTGTTTGTTTTTATGTCATCTTAGTTGTGTGTAAATACCTGCCTTGCTAAAAGGAGGTGAATGGGGTCATTTTTTTTAATATACGAATACGAGCGTCTTACAGCATGTCATGGAGTTTGAGCCTTGCTGAAATGAGGTGAGCAATTCGGTCGTTTGCTCTTGGTCTATAAGTTTACAAGGTTTTTCCCGAAAAGCCCAAACATCAAATTGCTTTTTAAGGAATGCTATGCTCCCACATACTTGTTTCTTTTCTATTGATTTCGAAATCGAAAATTTTAATTGGGATCATTAAATTTTTTTATAATTTTTTTAAAAACGGTATATTTTGCGTTAGTCCTATGAAATTTTCTTTGTATACGCACACAACGAAGTGTGTAGTTCAGCTGAAACGTACTGGTCTAACTGGATGGCAAATTTTGTCTCTCTTTCACTTTTTCTTTCTTCTGCTTTGCGCCTATTGGTGTGTAGTTCAAAAACGAGTTTTCGTCCTCCGTTGTTATTTTCAAACTGGTTTTTTTTATCGATTTGAATTTTTTCGCGACAATAGCGAATGGAGTGAATTGGATACACATAGAAAAGTGAAATATCTATTGTTCTTTAGTTTGTTTTTTATTTGGTACTCATTAATTAGTTGGCGCATTTCTCATGACTGTAAAAGCAAAACCATTGCACAGAAGAGTGTTCAGAACCTGTTTTTAGAGAAGAAAAGGGAAAGGGGTGAAAATATTTGTACAAATATAGATATAGAAAGATCTTTCAAAGACCAGAATTTAAATTTTTTTTGTTTTTTTTCAGCATTGTTTTTGTATAAAAAAGAAGGCCAAATAATCAAGTAAATGACACTTACGCCGTAACCTTGAGAGAATTTTCGACTTTATTTTGGAGAGAACTTTTTTTTTTTGAGAAAACAGTTACATGCGGCATTACGATGACACCCAATACGAAACAAATGGGCATGCAATTCTCTCTACCTGTCCGTATATAGATCTACAGCCTGAACCGCTTGACCGATTTTCTTCTAAATTTGTAGATAGGCTCAATGGGGCAGCCTTATCGATTTTTGAATTGAGCCTATATGCTTTGATATAATGTTACGAAAACGGCTAAAACGATTTCGATATAATTTTGTGTCAAGGGTAAGTTTCAAGTTGTCTTTCTTATGACCTAAAATTTTTTTTTGGGAAAGTCGAAAAACGGTTAATATCCCAAAGTACCATTTTTTAAAAACCGACTTTCTTTCAAGTTTGTTCGACCCATTTTCACTTGCGATAATTGGTACTGTGAGGGTCCCCGCAAGCCACAGACTTTCCATCGGCCGATAGTTTGGTCGGGCTTATAATCAGCATGGAGATGTATGCAAGTCCGCTTACTACAGCGATTTGCTATCGGCCGATAAATAAGTTTGACGGGATTCACGATTACCTTCAAACTCAACTAACCCAACTATTTAGTTGGAGTAGTGTGCGCGCTGACAGCCCAACCCTACCGAATTATAGGATAGAAAGTTTGTGGCTTGCGGCGGCCCTAAGGCAAATTTTGCAATCATACAGAAAAAAAAGTTTAAAAGCAATAACAGATGACATTGCGATGATAAAGAATACGAAAAAAGTGGGTCCTGCTATTGCGTCTGTCTGTCTGTCCATATATCGATTAACAGAGTCTCAACGCTCAACCGCTTGACCGCGATTTTCCTTAAAAAGGTTTGTGGGACAGCCTATAGAGAAATATTTGGAATTGGGTCTCTAGGTCTTGTAATAACGGTACCTGCCAGACAACACATATGATAATTGATAATACTTATTTTTCTCGAAGGCGACTACAATGATTCGGTTAAATTTTGTGTGAAGGATTAGCTTTAGGTTGTCCTTCTAATGATGTAAAAAACATTTTCGGAAAACGTCTAAAAACGTTACATCCCATTCCCATTGCACCGATTTTTGAAATGCGAATTTCTCTTTAATGGCTGACACGATTTTTATGAAATTTGAGATAACCAAAGTAGTTTGCGAAGGATTATTTATTCACATGTGAAAAGTTTTAGTTTTTGAATTTTTTATAAATTTTATACAAAAATTTTGATTTTTTGAAATAACTTCGAAACTGTTTCTTTGACTTTTTTCAAATTTCTTGTCAAAAGAGCTTCAGGGAATATCTCAAACCTTACGTACTTGACTTTAAAAAAATTGTTTTGAAAAAAAGTAAAACACAAAAAACGATTTTTTTAAACTGGTCCAACGATTTTGATTAAATTCTCGGCGTTTATATGTATAATAGCAAATACCACAAATAGTGTTATTTGACTTTCGCCTAAGACATATTTAATTCAACTTTTATCATTATCTTTAGTGATTTATTAAATTTTCATAATTAATGAGTAGTTGGCAGCCCTGTTTCACTAAATATATTGTAAAGAACGAATAATCACACCTTGAACTCAGCCTTAAGATTATGATATCGCATTTAGCACTCAATCGCAAGTCCGTGCGACCCAGTCGTTCTAATTTTTTTTGTTTGTTTCACTAGCAAAGACATATTTTAATCTTGTTTATATACTACTGGATCGTGACTGCAACAAAACACTTGATTTTTTAATTCTTTCAATGCATCTTAATGTACGAACTTCCGAAGAGAAAACAGCTGATCGGCAAGATCTCATTATAAGAATAGTCAAAAACTGAGACGAGCAGTAAATTTAATTTGCTGATTTTTTTAATCAATTCATCCACGAATATGCTTCTTTCTATTAATTATGTTACCACTTTTTATAAATATATAGTGGTCCCCGTTGCGTGATGGTAAGCATGTCTGCCTGCTAACCCAGAGGTTCGTGGTTCGAATCCCAACAATAACACGGGTATCGCCTTTCGCGAGGAGTTGGCAAGTCCTCCGTTAGTAAAATCATCGTCATAAAAAGCGTTTTCTTGATAAGTCGTTCGGAACCGGCAGAAAATTGCAGGTCCCTTCCATTCCCTCACAAGACAGGGTTGTGAGAAGTGCGCTAGGCCCTGAGGCTCCTCACTCTGTTGCGCCACCCTATGTATTCATTATTATTTTTTTTTTATAAATGCTCTTTCTTAAAACTTTCGGATTTGTGATATTACAGAAATTTTTTTGTTTGTTCATACGCTTGCATTCATTTCCATTAGTTCAAATAGCTGTTTTTCAACTTCTTGTCTTAGCTCTCGTGGATGAATTTGATTTGAGGGGAAAAAGATATGCTGAGAGCATTGGATGTGGATATAAGGTCGACCTTCAAATGGACTTTCTTTTGACAGCAATGCTTTAGAAAAAACTTTATTATTTCCATTTATAAAGGTAAAACTTAAAAAAAAACTTTATTATTTCCATTTATAACGGTAATTAAGTCGATTAGACCTGATTGCTTTCTAATACATATACCTTATCTCAACTCAACTATTGAACAACGTACCTAACCTACATAAAAAAATGGCTGTGAACTGTGAAGATATTATTGTCAGCTGTAAACTGAAATTGTGAGCAAGTAAATACAAAATTAAAGAAATAAGTTTGAATAATTTTAAGCCGATTTGAGTAATTTTCATGTTTAATCTGTATATAAATTCTATTTTGCCCAATCTTATAAGACCTTTGTATCTTACTGTGTAAGGGCTTTAGGTTTCTACGAAAATAGTTTAAATATTGAAGAATTCGAGCATATTGTTATTGTAGACGATGTCCCAATCCTTTGTGTTACTTTCAATGAAAAAACATAAACTATTCCTCTGCAGATGTGCAGCCATTTAAAACTTTTTTACGGAGAAACTTCCGGAAAACTATAGTTCTATTCCGTGTTGAGTTAAAAGTACCTACCGATATTATAATAATTTCAGTATAGGTAGTCAATTTAAATGGCTGCGTAACCCCACCCAATTAAAATTGTTTATAACTATTGGAATTATTTTAACAAAAAGGTAGTATGACATTCAATATTCTTTTACTATTAGTAAGACAAGATGTAAAATTGGCCACTTTACGAAAGCCCCATTGTCTCAATTTGTTGGTATTCAGCCTAAACTCACTTTTAAAAGTGTTACTGTGTCAAATTTTTATATTTGGCACAATCCAACGGCCCCCTGAGAGCTACTGCAAATTCTGTATAGCAAAAAACAAATTTTGAAAACAAAATTAAGTTGAAGCTAGCAAATCGACTCTCAATCTCTACATGAAGAAGGCCATCCATATTCGCTATAAAAAATTCAAACACAAACCACCATTGTATGCTTTATGTATAAGTCAAGCCAGCAACTTGATTTTGCAACAAGTCACATTAGTTTTAATGGAGAAAGGCATACCGTGGTATTATTTCCTGATGAGACAAATAAGCTGTTGCGGAACTATGAACCTGAACTGCCAAGGCTCTAATATGACGGCCTATTATCGACTTATTATCTTTTGACATTTTCAATAACATTGAAACTGCGATTTCCTATTTTTTTTTTTTTTTTTTTTCAATTTTATATACCTACACATTTCATTTATATTTTTAATAATCGTAATCATCCTTTCAATCCATATTTCGTGAAATATATGGAAAACTGCCTCAGCAGTTGATAAATCAAATTTTTCTTGACACGGTGCGAATTTGAACGCAATAAACATAAGCAAGGTAGGTAGGTGGATGGAGGTAGGGCGTTAGTTATCGATTGTCTTTTATTGTCAGTATTTTTAAATTCAGGGAAGGTCCCACTGGCCGAAGACGATCTTATTTTACGCTAGGTGTGCCAGCGATTTCGTCCGCAAGAATTGGCATAACTTTTTTATTTATCAACCTATTGACATGAAATAAAAACTAAATGTTAAGTGAAGCTTACCACAATATATTACTGAAAACCCTATCTAGATATTATAAGCCGTTTCTGAGATTAGTGTGCACAAACAAACAAACTGTTACGTTTTTATTATATGTATAGATGTATCTTAGTAAAAAAAAATCGAAAACCTTCGTCTGAGTAGGTACCTAGTACCTACCTATTTATACCTATGTTTTTATCTAAATTTCAGTCACACTGCAATGGAACCTGCTCTTTTCAAGTTTACTTCCCTCTTCTTTTTGTTATTGTCCTTGAAACTGGGTCAATTTTAGCGCCCTTTAAATGAAAATAAAGAGTCAGTCCTGAATTCATATACCAACAACCAACCTATTTCAAACTACTATACCTATCTTCTCATTCTTTTTCGACGACACTCATCTAACTTCTAAAGCTTGAGGTGAGATAAGAAGACATTTTCAAAGCGATGTTCTTCTCTCTGTGAAGAGGTTTTAAATAACTTCTGTTCTTCTGTTATCTATTTCTCTTTTAAAATATGGTTACTGCTCTACCACCTACCACGCTGGCCACCATTCAAAAAAAAGGGTCGTTGTTTTTTCACCGAACAGTCTTTTTTCAATTCCTTTCCTTGTAAATATACTGCTAATACGTCCACTACTGTCTTAAAAATAGTTAGGTATGTTCCCCTGCCGCTCCAAATATGGAAGTAAGAAAACAGTTACATAAAATAAGCAGACCAGAAAAAAAATTAAAAGGGGAACTTCTTGTTCAAAAACAAAAGTGAATAAAGAATATTATTACAAATGTCCTGAAAAATGAGCAGTGTTAGAAACAAGCCATAGCTGCCTTCTATTACCCTCGTAAAAGAGAAATTGTGTGTTTGTCTTTAGGGTAACTCAAACTTGCTCGCTCAAGGCGCAAAAGAAAGAAATAAGAACGGGAGATGAAAAATATAAATAGAAAACAAAAATCTGATCAAAAAAAGTTTCATTAGCACTCCAAGAAAAACGTGCTGGAAAGGTGGAATGCTATGTGTTACCCGTAAAGGACTCCGTCTTCAGAACGAAAGCTTCCCTCAAAACCGAGGTAAAGCGAATAGCACCCTGTAAATATGTATTTTTCTCCTTTGGAGTTTTTTAGCTCCTTTGAACTTGCTTGAGTGAGTGAATTTAATTTGTGTGTAGGTGATCTAGCTTCTTTTCTTGTGTTAGTGAGATGTGAGTTTCTTTGACTTGGATTTGCCGGAGAAAAGCATTTGCACAGAAGTTCGCATTGGAAATTGTGCTATGAGAGAACAACGAAGACGGTGATGACATTGACGACAACGACTTGCTTGGCACGAGGCATGAGAATAGAAACAGGACTGCAAAACACAACGGTCTAATGAATGGAGAGCACTCGACACGGCTCTAGGTAGTTGTGGATGTTTGAAAGGGGATGGGTCTTCTTTCCTTCCTTTTGGGGGTGGTTTTTTACAAATCGTTTTTTTTTTTACGAATGTGAAAGAATTTTTCCCTTTGCCCGAACCTACCCTTACCATTGTATTAAAAGTCGCGTCGTCCACATTGAAAATAAAGAAAGTGGTGTTTTCTTGCTGTCCTGTATATTTTTGGTGGTTGTTTCTTCATTCCAAGTTTCAAATGTATGTGTATAAATAAATATATCTATAAATATATAAATATATATATATTTATATATATATATGTATATATACTCGGCCGTAAATAGAAGGAAAAAATCAAACAATTTTATATTAATTATTTCTTTCTCCGTTGTATCTTAGAAAATGCATATTTTTTTGTTTTTGAATCACGCAGTTCTTCTTTGAATTTGGTATGCAGTGTAATACATACAGAACTTAAAAGGACATCATACTGTTAGGATGTTTCATTAATTTGGACTTTTTTTCTCAGCCGTTCTGTCTAATTTATTCGTCTAGTTCTTTATCGTGCTCGTGCTTTATTTTAATAGGTATTCCCAAGACGGTCAAGTAGGTGCATTACCTTCTTCAATTATATATCTAGTCGGATGCGAGATTGTGAATCTAAGAATATCTGTCTTTTCGAATACAAATAAGTGCAAAGTTGACGTGACGTTTTGACAATCGATACAAACTAAGTGAAATTGAATATGTGAACGGAGTTGTGTAAACCTACAAATAAAAAAAAAGAAAAGAACTAAGGTGATGCTTGACCACAAAAGAAATTCTTTTGAACAAACCCAAAGAGGATAAATACCTTATTAGAAACAAACCTATATAATTACCTATGTAAGGTTTGTTTCGAAAGTCTAACAATTAAAAAAATGACCCTGGACTATGATGATGAAAATGTAATCAATGAATTGAAACTGGAAAGTTTAGTTTGTGTAATTGCTATAGTTATTTTTAAATATTATTTTGGATTTAATAAAATTGAATAAAACACCTGCGACAGTTTATTTTTTGTTCTGATTTATGTTATGTTTTCTTTTCCTCATATTTGGGTGATTTATTTTTAAATATCAATTAGTATTAAGTATCCAAACCAAATAGGTTTTGTTTTGTTTGTTGATAAGCCGACGGGAAATACATTTTTGTTTTGTTTTTTTTTTTTTGTGATGCAAAAACAGAAACACTTAACTACAAACAAAAAAATAGTGTTGTGTGCTTTGTGATTATTAAACATATACTTATATTGAATGTACAAGTAAAAAATTTTTAAAAATAGAACTGGAAAGCATTTGTACATTCCTTAATACTGTAAACTAATTCTTATACATATTTGTTTGTTTATGTTAGCATTTGTGTGTGTGTTCTATTTTGGAAGTGAGTGATTAGAATATTTTTTTTAACTGAATAGGAAATAAAACTAATTAATATATATATATTTTCTTTTTGCAAACTTTTTCAACTGGAATGGATATCTAATACATGTTTTGACTCAAAATACCTACATAAAAATCATCTGCTTAAAATGACATCAGCTACAACTATCCAGGTCGAATAGCGCCGCAGCAATAAGTGAACGCACCTTAGAAGAATGCTGGTCAACCCTGCAACGAGTGAGTTGGCATCTCTTCCGTTGTGTATAGTACTCTTCCACATTAAGGGCAAAAAGTTAAAACAATTATCCCAAAGTCCTTGTCCCCGCAATAGTGGCTTTTAGTTATGTTCAATTTATTTTATTTTTTGTTTTAATACCTATCTACGAAAATTTTAATCCTCTTAATTTTAAGAACTTGCAAAAATTCTTTGTACCAGACATAGGTCCAACGTTCGAAACATATGTACGAGTATATGTACTTTTCTTTGAGCATTTTGACACTCCGCTCTTGTTTCAAATGATTTTCATAGCTAAATTAAATAAATCAAAGTATACAAAACTAGTACACAGTCTTAGTATGACAGTTGTGATGTTCACAACATGGAGACTTAAAGATCGGGAGCGGAGAGCGAATAGGTAATTAATGAAATTAATCGTATTGACAGGGTTGTCTGTTGATTATTATCAATTTGACGAGTCTAGTCTCAAATGGCAGGGGAAGTATCAGTTATCATATACCTATGTGATTTGATTATTGTAGTTGATGACTCATATTGGTATTCATATTGATTTGTGGTTAAGTGTTTTGAATAGCTTTTGTCAAACTTCAACTGATCTTCAGAATTTTCCTCAAGCTCAAACAAGAAAGCTTAATGGTATAAACTTGCTTCTCCTGTACCTGGCTTCTCGCTGTGCCAATTGCGTTAAGAATTCGAACAAATTTGACCCAACTTTCAAAATTTTAAACTGTGGAGCATAGTGAATGTAGAAGTAGGTATAGGTATACAGATTTAATCGCTAGACAAAGGTAATCCCCGCGAAAAATTTCTTCTTTTTCGTCGACGTCCCTGGGATTCGAAATTCCTGCGTCTACAGTCAGACTTGTGGTAAAAACTATTTTCCTCTCTCTGAACTAAACAAACTTTAAATTCAATAACTCAACAGAAAAGCAATCAAAAAACGAAATTAAAAAATGTAATTCAATTTTAAATAAAAATTAACGGAAAGTAGTAGCGGGCAGGATCTAGAAGCAACTTCAAAAACTCAGTTGAAGTGCAAATTCAATGAACGGATAAGTAAGCTGGTAGAACCACCGCGGAAGGAGAATTAGCGCTTGTCTCTTACCGTAATTTTAGAAAATCGAAAAGAAACATGAATATTTTTACATTTTGGGAAGGACAATTATGGTATTTTAACTAAATTAATAGTTTTATTAACCAAATAACTGTGAAGCGCAGTATTTGGTCTGTGGATCCAAAACTTATAAAATCACAGGATCATATATTAATAATGTAGATATTTTTACATTTCATAACGAAAGTTTCGCGAAATAAGACAGTAATGGACGTATCGAAGGTCTTCATGTTCCGTGAATGGTGAACGTTCAAATCTTGGTACACATTTCTTGTTTTTTTTTTTTTTTTTTAATTATTTTGTGGAAAATAATAAGCTGGGTTTATAAAAATCTAAACACAAAACCTCCGAAGCTAAATGCATAGCCTTCGAAATACTTATTTAGGGAAATAGAATAAGAGGGTTGCTAAGAGTAAGAGTAGATGTCGTCTATAGGAGCGGGTCGAAATGCTGTGTTTTAAAATACTGCAAAGTCAAAATACTGCATTACCTATTCTGTATGATAGGTACTGTATGATCAAGATCAAAACAATTTATTTTATTATTGTATTTCAAACTACTGTATTTCAAAATAAAAATAGTTTTGAGAATGTAAAAAAGTGCTCCCTTTTTACATTCTCAAAACAATTATTTTTTCAGCCTACTTGCAGCATTTTGAAATACAGTATTTTGAGATATCGAATTTTGAGATACAATATTTTGACATAGGTACAGTACTTTGATCATACAGTATTTTATACATAATACTAATTTTAAATACTGTATTTGAGATATATGTAGTATTTTGACCCTAACCTGTCGATTATAAGGAAGTTGAAATCGCGCCAATTTTATTCAGCGAGTGCTGTTAAAAATTTGCTTCTTAACACATGAAATGGTCATACAGCCACAGCGGATCGTTTAGCAAAAATGCAAGAAGCACAAAATCCAAATATGGTGAGATTTACCTTTTTTTATTTTATCCTATAATATCGTACAAACTCTTACTTATGATTTTTTTTATATAAAACATATTGCTATCTCTGGTTCAGATGTTGCATTGAACGACAATAGACCTTTTTTGGTTCCATTAAAAATTTTGATATGACGGTTCCTCTTAAAATAGGACCACCAAGCTTCAAAATACTCCATGCGAAAGAGTTTGCAGAAGAATTGAAAAACATTTCACGCGTTGTGATTATCATAACTTTACAAAAACACAAAATTTTTGTCTTGACATTTTTACATATTCTTGCATAGATAGCCAGCGTCGATTTAAAAACTAGACCTGTAGTTTTTGAGAAAACCAAAAATTACAGAAACGAATTTTAAAATTTTTTTTTTTTAAAGTTTTTTTTTCGTTATTGGATTCTTAAGTGAATTTACGAAATAAAGGATGAATTTTCTCTTTACTTTTTTTCACTTAAGAATCACTTAAGAATCCAATAACGAAAAAAAAAACTTAAAAAAAAAAAAATTTTTAAACTCGTTGTGAAAAGCGTTGTCCTGGATAATCCTCATCGGCTTTTCGATATATCTCGCAACGAGGCGAAATTTAGATGCATTCCAAAATGTTTTTTGTTCGATTAATTTTTCCATCGAAATGCATCTTTCAAATAATAGTATAAAAAAAAAATTTCATCCAATACGCTAAGATCCTAGGGAAAAAAAAGTTAAACTTTTCGAGTTTTTAGTTTTTTTGAAGTGAAAACTTCAACACCAACACCAACACCATTTTTTGGCTCATCGTATTTCGTATGTAAAGTCGTCATAGCCCAGCCTCTTAGGTTCGATTCCCAGCCATGACTTCCATTTTTTTTATTTATTTAAAGTGAAAACATAAATAAAAATTGATGGCCACGGTTGGGATTCGAACCTGAGACCCTGAGTTTAATAGCCAACGACTCTGCTATTGAGCCAAGAAACACTAAATGGTAAATGACTTCAAAGAATGTAATAGCAACATCACCTAGTAATAATTACTTACCGACTCAGAGAAATTCAGAGAAGAAAGAAAGGAATTGAAGGACAGAGAAAAATTTATGCAACGCAGAAAAAATAAGAAGCACCAAATATTTTACTACCATTCCAATGAAGTGGATGAGTGAAGCTGGAAATTTCAACATGGCAAAGTAGGAGACGCACTGGTCGATGATTCGAACTTTACAACAAATTAAAAGAGATCAACAACTCATCGCGATGATTTATCGATGGAATTGAAATGGTTGCATAAAAACCATTACTCAAATATTAATTAATTTCGTTTCTAAACTTAATGCATTGTCCTTTTTTTCAATTTATTGTCAAAGCTTACGAGTGCAGTTACAAGATCTGTAGACACTATCGCTAAAAAATTGAATGTATTGATTTTAACAGAATTTCACAAGGGTGACGAAGAAATATAGACATTATGATATTCCAGATTTCAATAAAGTTGCAAGTTTCAGAAGGCACGATCGTCCAGCAGCAGGGGGTCAATTCCCGATCTGTGAAGCTGTGAAGTGAAAAGATTTATCACAGCTTCACCGAAAATTCGATTCTCGATTAGTGAAAATCCAACCTCAAATGTCAATTTTTTTTCATATGATAAATTTCTTTTCATTAGCTTTGTTCACACTGTACAATTAGTTGGACAGACTTAGGCTTGAAAAACCAATGCTTGATAGTGTGAACCCTTCATACGACCGCTTGTCCAACTTAATGGATGGTTTTCAAAAATTTTTGAAAATCTAGAAGTTGGATGGAGTGGAAGGGTATGTGACATAAAGTTGGACGACAAGCCTGATAAGTGTTAACGCAAACATCCAACTTCCATCAAACGAAATCTGTCCAACTAGTTGTACAATGTGAACAGGGCTATTGCCGTATGAGTCGGTGAAAAATTCAATTATGAAAAGTGGCCGCAAAACTCAAACGATGAAAAATCCAATTGGAATCCAATTGAAATGAGAGAGAAAATGGGAGAAAACTGTCAGAATTTATCATTTAGAACGTTTTAGTACTTTTTAGATCCGGAATCGCTTAGAGTGGGTTCGTGAAGTGATAAAATGAAAAAACTGTATGAAAACTGAAATGGTATTTTTTTTCACTTCACAGCTTCACAGATCGGGAATTGACCCCCAGGAGTAGCTATCTGTAAAAGGTTGTCTGATACAACTGCCAATGGATTTGCATACGAGGTACACTAGTATGTTTAGTACTAATGTTTTTGATATCGGCGATTTGTGTGTTTGTCGTTGCCACTCTGGAAATGGACAGCAAGTTATAACAGTAGGCGTTTATAGTTCACCGAATACGTCTTCATCAAGTGTAATACGACAGTTTTTATATAAAAATTTATTTATTTAGTCTGAAGACGCTTCTGCCTACCTTCAAGGTAAATTGAGGAGAGATTTGATGATTTGCATATGATTTTGAGTGGTGATTTTCAACAACTTCACCGATGCTACAAATTTGCCACTTTTTCAATTTTTAAAAGAAGAATACTATTTTACAATGACGAATGACCGCAGCCTTAGTACAACGAAATGTAAAGCGACAATTGATGCAGTCTTTGCGATATATTTAAATAGATTCGAGACAAAATTGTTCGTTTCCTATTTAAGTTACCATATACCAAATAATTTGTTTTTGAGCAGGCTCAAGGCCTTGAGCCTGCTCAAAAACAAATTATTTAACATTCAAAAGGTCGCACAACTTTCCTGAAATCTGTTACCATATACCTATTATTTCAGTATTAGAATACGATGATTGTAGAGAGAAGAGATGAAATTGTGAATGAAAACTCATAAGTTTCATTGATGTTCTTCTATATGTACATCTATACATATATCTATTATAAAAGATTTTCCTGTACATTAAAATATTTACTGAAAATTCAATTCTGTTTTCACTTCTGTCGGCACTCCCGGAGTGCTTCTTTTTTTTTTTTAGTTGGCATTTCTTTCTGGTTGCAAATAGTTAGTATAAGCATTGCATAAAAAGGAAAGTAAATAAAATTTAAAATGCTTAAACAGAACACTTTCTTCGTTTGAAATTCACTCAAACCGCTTGACATACATTTGTCGCGGATTTTCACCCTTTTTACACTGACCGATTTAATTCTTTTATTCTTTTTTTGTTGGAAAAAAGTTATTTTACTCGGTGAAAATTATCGTAGGTATTCATATTTAAATGTATTTTTTTTTCTTAACTTAACAGTATTTGCGTATATACAGCCCCGGATCTTCAATTTTTTAAAGGCGGGGCAAATACTGAAAAATGCCACCCCCACCAATTTATATTTGCTTTTACCTTTATAATCTTTATTATTTCAGCTATCATATCTTCACTAATTGACTGACAACTGGACACAAGCCTTTCAAAAAAAATACATAAACCGCTGTTTTTTCTGTTTTAATCCTTTTTATTTACAGATAGGTATGATAGGACTTAAAATAAAAATGTTTATAATAAAGACAAAATCAAATTTACTACTGTATTTATCATTTGCAATTACAATTTTACTCTTCGAGCTTTTTGCTCAGCAAATAAATCTATGACCTTATCATAATTTAATTCGTGTGCGATTCGATTTTCTATCGCTAAGATTGCTAGACTGGATAAGCGTTCCTGGCTCATAGATGATCGCAAATAATTCTTAACTTGTTTTAGTTTGCTAAAACTTCGCTCTCAGCTTGCGGATGTAGTGGGAAGCGTAGAGTAAATTCGCAAGGCAATACAAATATAACAAATATTTGGAAAAGCATCCTGCAAATCATGCGCATAGATCTGTTGACAAGAGATAGATTGCTCTTTAAAAACGTAGAGTTCCTGACAGAACTCGACGGTGCTCACATCTCGCTAATTTTTTTTAGCCAGATCCGCTCCATACTTTTGCAGTTCTTTAATTGACATTTTCAAAATATTAGAGCCATTAAGAAAAGCGAAGTTCATATTCAGCATGGTGGCACAATCAAATCTCTTTTTAATTTCTGATATAATTCGATCAAATACCATCATTATTTCCTTAGAAAAGAGTTGAGCAGGTTTGAGTGCTCTTCACATATCTCATCGAAATGTTTTTTATGTTTCGGAATTCCTTTGTTTTGCAAGATAGGGTCAACACCACTTTTTTCAGCCACTTCTCTAGCCTCATTTATCCAATACTCCATTGGATTTTGTCTCATTTTTTGTAAAGTTTTGAGCAGACCATCCATCAGTGCGACGAAACGGGCAAGGATAACGGCGAGAAAACGTGAATTTTATGGAAAAATTCGGTTTAGTGGCCCGTACCACCTGGCCGGTATGAGTAACGACTTTGCCAAAAAGAACATTTTTGTAGAGCGTTGAATTTTGAGAAAAAACCATCTTTGGTTGAAGCGATCCCATGAAATACCGCTGAGCTATAGAAATTTAAAAATAAAAAATCAGAGTTTCCGTGTATTTACAATGGGAAATCTTCATACCTCTTGATCGAGCACTTAAAATTAATATTAAGGGCTCAAAGTTTCAGGGCTTATTTTTTTTAGTATTTTCAACAAAATTTGTAAATACATAATATGTGTAGGTACATATTTTTTTATAGCATTCAGTAATAAAAATAGAAACAACAAATAATTGTTACTTTCAAATCGTCAGACTAAGAGTACGCCCCCATATAATTGTCAGATTATCATCCTGGAGGAATCATCCCGGAAAAAATCTGACGCGCTCGTGTATTTCAAGGTCACGTATTTTTTTTGCATTTTTAAAAATCAGCCATGACTTATGGCCCCACTCAAATTGTCAGATTATTGAAACATACACTTTTTTGAGTACACTTAACATTCACTTTAAAAATCTGAAAAAAAAAGTTGTCCACTTCTCGGTCGCAGCAACCGATGCTGCTTTGATACCGAAAGGTAGAAAAATTGTGTACTTCTCGATCGCAACTAGCGTTGCTGTTTTATAACCGAAAAGTAGCTAATTTTTTTTTGCGCTTGCAACCCTCGTTACCTGCACAAGATATGCTGGGTCTGGTAATGAATATGTAGTGTGAAATGGTTTTGATGCTCTTCTTGTGTGATTTTTGTTTTAGGGAGCAATGATTTATTGTAGCAGACACAAGTGCTGCAGCGTTCTGTGATTCCTGTGGGCAAATTTCGAACTTGTTTTTGCCGCCACCTAAACTTGCCGCCCGGGGCATGTGCCCCGGTCTGCCCTCCCCCCCCCTAGATCCGGGGCTGAGTATATAACCAAAACCATGGTGCTGTTATATTTCTTCAATGAAATTTTAAAGTTGTGTATCAACATCAACATCCACATCTTAAAAAATGTCCTCTTCTGCAATCTCGGCGAGTTAAATTTACTCCCGTACATTCTTTATTAAATATTGAGCAAGCAATTTGTAGTTTGCTGCAACGGCAACCACAGGTTCCATGACAACCACCGACAAGCCACTTTTCAAAGGCAGAACTCAGAATCAGAATTAATCCGCGTTAAGAATTTATCCTACCCCATAAATACCTTATTGTCGAGTAAAATAATGTTTTTCCCAACAAAATAAGAATAAATGCAGTCAGTATAAAAGGGATGAAAATCGACGATAAATATGTGTATGAACAAGCGGTCATATTTCGGTAAATTTTAAACGTAGAAAGTTCACTTATACAGCATTGTAAAGATTTGTTTACTATCTACAATCAGAAAGAAATGCCATTGAAAAAAATAAAAAAAAATAGAAAAGAAAAATGAAAAAATGTTTGACTTTTTTGTCGGGGACTCTATAGGTTTGAATAAAAAATTTTGCATTTCAATGGGAAAATTTCTTCTCTACAGAAAATGCACCAAAATTTTTATTCGTTTGCGAGACATATTGAAAAAACGGATGAGGACTTTTTGTTCAAACAAGCCCATTGATCGGTGCAGCAAAACCCAACCTTTTCCGTGTTCTTTATAATTACACAATGTTATGTTTTAGTATCTGCTCAATACGAATAGACATTCAAAAACTTCCAATTTAAAAATTTTGTCGGAAAAATGGTGTTGAGAAAGCAGAAATCCCGAAACAGCCAAAACTAGAGCTTGGATTCACCCTTAGACTATCCATCCTATGAGAGCTGTTACATTTGATCGGGGCCAATGATAAAGAATTGAAGATTTAAATTTTTTGCGAAAAAAATTGAGTTTTACCGAAAAGGTTCAAAGCTGAAATACTTTAGACTATTTAACAAAATAGCTATTGTGATTTTTTTTCTAAGAGTCACCATTTCTGAGATAGGTATTTCTATTTTAAAGGACTATTCACATGAGCACGACCAACGAACGACGAATAAATCAAGAAATTAGATTTTAAGTACCTTACTAGCATAAATTCCTCACGAATTTTTTTGGAAACGATGGAAACATAGTTCATACTTATTTTTAGGTGGATAAACTTTTATGTTTGTGCCTAAAATTAAAAAAATTGAGAAAAAAAGTTTATTCGTTACGAATAAACATCTAGTAGGTACGAACTGTCAGACTTTATTCTCGTTCCACATACAATCCACACTCCAACGAATAAATTTTTCGCGCGTGCCTAACCTCAAAATCATTCCCCATTTTTGTTTTGCATGTAAATTTTGTTCGTTATTCGTGACGAATGTAAAACACTCATGTGAATGAAATGTCAAAATTAACGAATTTTCGTTCATTCGTCGTTCGTTGGTCGTTCTCATGTGAATACTACTTAAGAGTCACGTTATAGATGCTGACATTTTCAGTTCTGATTTCCTTTGATTTTTTAATCTGATTCACACTCTTGCAGACCCCTCTTTACCACTGTGCCCACTTTGACCAGGCCCAGGGCCCCGCTCTATTGGTTTATTTTCAAGAAAAAAAAAATTCGATACATTTAATAAAAACCTTTGTTGGACATTTTAAATGACATTCCCTCCGAAATTATATTCAAATTCAAACAAAGGAAAGAGGTATGAACGGCACTCAATTTCTTAAGATTTCAAAAATAGAGTGTGTAAAAGTCTTTCTCAAACAAGATGATCAGCGTGAGCTGATGTACTAAGCGCTTTATCATAATGATCATCAAAAATTTGAAGAAGCTTTAATGCCTATCGCTAACGATTTAGGACAGGCACGAGAGGCCAGAATGGAATCTCTTATAGTCTTTGCAAAAAAAAATGTTAAATTTGCTGAGTGCAATCGATGAATTTATAATTGGGCTCAAGGACAATTTTGATAACTTTGATTCATCTTCCAGACAAAAAAACCCGGATTCCGAATATAAGAACCTTTTTGAAAGGACTAGGTGTAGAACAGACTTTTTTTGACGGCTCTGAGCCCTCAGTAATTTTGACTCGAAAAGAATGGTTCGAAATTGAAATCATTCTTCGTTCTTCCCTTTGTTGACACTTTAAGGTCTAAGCGTTGATTTAAAACAGCGACTAGCTTCGTATACGAATATTGGGCAACATTTTGACTTTTTTTCGATTAAAAAACCTGAATTCAGAATACTTAAAAGAAAACTGCAAATCTTTAGCAAAATTTTACACTGAAGATGTAAACGGAGATGAACTACATACGTGCTGAATGCCTGAATTTAAAATAATACTGGAAAACTATTCGACACGAAAATGAATAAACTGGCACTATTATAGAACTTTATAATTTCTTAAAAACAAATAAAGTTGAAGATGAATTTCCAAATGTTCAAATTGCACTTAGAATTTCCTTAGGTACGATGGTGACCAACTGCAATGGTGAACGTTCCTTCTCTAAGTTAAAAAGAATAAAAACGAACTCAGAACTACAATGGTTCAAGAAAGATTGACAAGTTTGTCACTGATGTCAATCGAAAACGACATGCTCAGAGGTATCGATTTTGTAGATATAATTATATCAATCAATGATATTGCTAATCTTATATCAAGAAAAAGACACCTTCAATAAACATTCCTCTTTCCATCATTTTGCATATCAATATTATGTTCCTTAAGGCGGTATTACACTATCATATAAATATGACTAGTTAACAAAAAAAATATGGCACACCATCGTCATATAAGTGTGATAGTCATATATATATGACAGAATTTGTATGTCTCCATTAGTGTCCGACCGAAGGTCGATTTGTGGCCGAAGCCGATTATTCGGCTTCACATTAACCTTCGGCCGAAGCCGAAGCCGAAGCCGAAGCCGAAGCCGAAGCTTCAATAACTTGAAGAATTTTTGTTCCAGATTGACTAAAAATGAAAAAAAATTATGATTTTTTTCTAGAATAGGTTCGTTAGTTGAAGCCCTGAGGTCACTCTGTGGTCGCCACAAAGCGTTTTTTGAAAAACCTAAGTTTGCCCTGAATGTCAAACTGAGTGTTTTTTGAGCCTTGGGGTTGACCTGGGTTTGGTACAAAAAGATTCGCCCTTGGTTTCTTCTGAGGCGAGTTGAGGGCTGTTAAATGGCATGTATTTTTATTCAAATGACAGGGATTTGTGGTGATTTTGTGGTTTAGTGTTTTTTGAGGACTCATAGAGTTCTCAAGGAAACCAGGGTCAACTCTGGGTAAAGCTCAAAACGAATCTAATGTGTGCATGCAGTAACCAAATTAACGGGATAAATTAAATTAACGTTTCAGAAATAATAACAATTTGAACTAGTATTAATATTTTATTGAAATTAAGGAAAAGAACAACAAATAGCTCAACACTGTTCTACGTTCTACGAAAAACTGAATTTTTTTTCAGCCCCTACCACAACGCACAACAGCCAAAAACTAAACCTTCGGCTTCGGCCAAAACTTCGGCATATTTTGGCCGAAGCCGAAGGTTTAGCCGATTGTAGATTTTTTAGCCGAATGCGGCCGAAGCCGAAGCTTCGGTCGGACACTAGTCCCCAGTCCCCATATATATGACAATGATTCTAGAGCCATATATACATATATACATATATGCTGCAGTGTAATACAAAATCATATAAGTATGTTCGTCTTGTGTCAAGTCGTGTAGAAATGAAGGCATATTTCTTCTTTTTTTTTCATTATTATCTCTGCCAATTTTTATTGAGATTTACATCTTTGTACGAGTATGCATGTGTAATAAAAGACTTGACATGAGCACTCCGTGCATTCATCGTATAAATAGAAATAAAGAAATAATTGCAAATCAAATAGAGAAATAAAAATAAAAAAACATAGGATGCGGATTGTATGACAAGCGCAAGTCATATAAAATCAATCGATTTTTATATGGCTAGTTCATTATATTCTTGCTTGCCATACTTTGTATGGCACAGGCTGCCATATAAGTGTGATAGCGATACTTTTCTTTGTCATATAATTATTGTTTGCCATACAAATTGTCCATATATATAATATGACATAGTGTAATATCACTTGGAATATTTACAGAAAATGTGCCATACATTATATGACAACTTTGTTCATATATATATGATAGTGTAATACCGCCTTTAAACTACATTCCTTAAACTATATCAGAATTTAATTTTCTGTTATTTAAATTTTGTTTATTTTTGAATTCTTATATGAAAAATTTTTTATTTTGCTTTAATTTTTACATTATTTATGTTTATACTAACGTTTATTTTAAAACATAAACATGCTGCAATAATTATTTACTTTTATAATGGTTTATAATGATTGATGAAATATTGATTCAAAGTTATGTGTTTATTTCTGTATTCCTTTACTGCACAACATAACATTTTTATAGAATCATACAGGGACTCCATTTTCAAAAAGTGCCCAGGGTACCAAAAGGGTAAAGACGGCCTTGCACTCTTGAATAACGTTTTTTTCAACAGGCATGTTTTCATCTATTTATTCCTCTTCTTCCTATTCCTTTTGGTATAAATATCTAAGCTGATCAAATAAAGACAATTCAGTTGTCTCTTCATAAAAATTACAAAATAACACTTCTCTATTGAATTCAGTTAGGCATTTGAGCAAGACTGTCCTTGTCAATTAGTACATGCTGAAGAACACATTAATCCTACTTTGTGCAACCACATTTTCCACTAAAATTGTTGTTGCAGTTGCAGAAAGTAGTATACTTGAGAGTTTTTCTGGAGCCGGTGACGATAAAGTTTTTGAGTGGTTCCAAAGTATAATCTATCTATGTCCAACTCGTCTTCTAATTTCAGTTACTGTATAGCCACTTTTTTTTTGATTATACATATAGGTATTCGATACATGAAAGCTGCTTTTTGATTGGCACTCCACGATGAACCATAACAGTTTCATTTTCAACCAAAAGTTTATTGATCATCCACGATAAAATAGATAAAGTTAATTCGCTTATAATAAATACTTATATTCATTCCAACTGAACGGTCAACACTAAAACAAGCAGGTACAAAAATACTACATAGAGCCCAGACCCAAAGGACAATAGCCAGATGTTATTTAAAACTGTGCATATAGAAAGGGAATTCAGTTGAAGACTGTCTGTCTTTTGAATGTATACTTTCGGGTTTGTTTATTTTATACAATGGTGTCATTCAAAGGTGCACAATACACAAAAAGCCATATTTTTTCTTGTGTTGAATGCCTCACAATTGATGACAATGTATAAGTGCACACATTTACATGTGGCATATACCTATGAGCAATACATCAAAACGTGTCTTACAATTACAACTGCGATATCTCAGAAATGGTGACTCTTAGGGAAAAAAAATCATCATTTGTAGCACCCGTGGCGTGATGGTAAGTATGTCTGTTAACTGGAAGACTCATGGTTCGAATCCCAACAGAAGCAAAATGTTTCTTCAAGGGCATCGCGCCTTTGCGAGAACTTGGCAAACCTACCGATAGTACTAAATTCATTGCAATGAGGAGCGATTTCTCGTTTAGCCTTTCGGAATCGGCAAAAAATTTTAGGTCCGCTCCATTTCCCGGGCTCCTCGCTCTGTTGCTCAACCCTATTTATATATTTTTATCTTGTTAGATAATCTGAAGATCAAAAAATATGGTCTGAGGTACTTCTCCAATAAAAAACCTACCTTTTTCGAGGAAAATGCAAAAAGCCTTGGGGACTCTAAGGACCTTATATCTAATGCTCTATCTAAATTTCTTCTCTGTTTAGCGGAGTTCTTACTTACTTACCTGGGTGGGCATTACAGTTCGGGGTGAACCTGGGCCTCAACCTACATCCTTCTATAACGACTTCGGTTTCGGGCGAGCTCTCTCCAGTTTTGCACTCTAAGCCACCTAAGAGGAGGTCTTCCCCTTCTGCGATTTCCCTGCGCAATGTGCTTTCGAAAACCCGTCGAGCCAGAGCGTTTGGGTCCATCCGCTCTACATGGCCCAGCCAACCTAGAATTGCCATGCGTACTCTTCTGGCTATGCCCATGTCGCGGCACAGTTCACTCAGCTCGTTGTTGTATCTTCTTCTCCACACATGGTCTTCGCATACGGAACCAAAGATTGTCCAACTTGTTGGATGACTTTCAAATATTTTTGAAAATTTCGAAGTTGGACGGAGCGGAAGAACATATGAATGACACAATGTTGGACGACAAATCTGATAAGTCTGAACGCAAACTACATCCGACCATCCAACATCCATCAATCGAAGTCTGTCCAACTAAGACCCACGGGTCTTATTGCCGCGGGGCTTATTGCACTGCACACATATACACATGCCTTCCAGACTGGTAGCAGCTTATTTAAGAAGAAAAGCAGCACTATTAACTGCCTCAGACCAAAGCTTCAAGCTCAAATTCCTTCCATGTACCTATCATTGTTCGAGCTGCCTCTGCAATTGTGCAGATTTCATGCTCTGCCAGCCCATTTTGTTCATGCGTT
Source organism: Melanostoma scalare (assembly GCA_949752695.1). Classification (NCBI taxonomy): domain Eukaryota; kingdom Metazoa; phylum Arthropoda; class Insecta; order Diptera; family Syrphidae; genus Melanostoma; species Melanostoma scalare. The sequence continues at coordinate 38,509 of CATKHO010000009.1, read as the reverse complement.
ACACAATTTTCAAGTAATTAAAATACTTTGAACTTGTTGGGCCAAGTAGGTAGTACTGTATTGTATAAGCCATTGTCCGATCGCAAAACCCTAACATTTGCCGGCAGCATATCGAAATCACACTTTTCAAGATCCCGTTTTCCAAAAATTCCGAAAAAAAAGTTTTAAAATCCCGTCTACTAAAATACTGCTTTTTTGAAGTCCCGACTTCTAAAATCCCGCTCGATCAAAATCCTTATTTATTCAAATCGCGCCATTTTTTAAATAAAACAACTAGTTTTGATTGCAAAAGCCGGATTTTAACAAACGGGATCTAAAAAAAAGGGGTTACTAGAGGCGGGATTTTAAAAGGTGGTATTTTAAAAAAGCAATATTTTTAAAAACGGGATTTCAGAAATCGGGATTTCAAAACCGGGATTTTTATAAGCGGGAATATAAAAACTCGGATTTCGAACCCAACCCACATTTGCCCGTGTTTAAGTTTCCATCATTTTCAAGTACTTTGGAGTCTGTATCTCTCATTTCTCATTTTCAACTACATTGGAATCAAAGTATAAAGTCTGTACCTCCCATTTCTCCTAAAGTGCCAGCATGTTGAAAAGCAGGATCTACTTGGCCCCTCTTACTGAAGTAGGTACATTGCATAGACCCGCACACACCTAAATTTACAAGCTCCCCTACACAATTCGCTTTATTTTCATTTCATTTATTTATTCAGTTTATTTAGCTTTAAGATTGGAGTCTTATTTTGGCTTGAAATTAACAATATATAATTATAATAATTGTTCATTCATATATGTATAAATTAATATATGGTAGGAAAATGTTCAATTTAGGGAGAGCTAAGGAGAGAAGAAAGTTAAAACTAATAAAAGTAAGTTAAAATAATCAACAAAAATCGAGTGGAAATGTAAGGCAATGTCTTTTTTTTTTATTTGATAAATTTTTTATTTCGACGTGCAAGGCTTTCCAGATTTTAGCAGCCAAAGTAAAAAAAGATCTTCGTGTTTGCAGTGTAAAAGTTTTACTAATATTTAAGTTAAGAGTAGGACGCGACAGTGAAAACTTCAGCTTATCGAATAAATGGATTGGCATCTTTGATCGATTTAATCTGAAAACATATTTGCAAATACATATCTAGAACGAGGTACGATATGAGTGACATATTAAGGATACAGCTAGACAAGTGGGATATATGGTCAAATTTCTGAGAGCGTATATAAAAAGGACACAAGAATTGAAAACAATATTTAATTTTTATTTACTTATTGAGTCAATCCCAGCAAAAACAGGTAAACCATAGGTTATAAGTATGGAGCTATTTTTGATTTTACCAGCATTAGCGTAGTTTATTGAGGTACAAAGTTACAAATCCTCCACAGGGACCTTAGGCAAAGATAAATTGAACCAATATTTTGATTGAAATGATTATTCTAAGTCAGAGTTTTATTGAAAATAATTCCCAAGTTCCTCATAGTTGGCTTGTAATAATATGATTATTTAGAAAGACTTTGGGAAAATAAGACCCATCTAAACTCTTTTTGTAAATAATAATTGATGCATATCTTCATTCAGATTATGTACCCCATCTTCCAGCACCCATAAATGAAAGTGTTAGTAAATTTGAAGATCATCTGCATATAAGTGGCAGGAACTAAATTTGATTACATCGACAATATCATTAACGAACATGTTGAAAAGAATGGGGCCTAACAAGGATCCTTGCGGGATTCCACAAAGAACTTGAGCAGGGTGAGATACTGTTGCACCTATGACGACTGTTTGTCAACGGTTCCTTAAAAAACTATTTATCAATCCGATGGACGAAGAAGAAAAATTGTATTTATATTTTAAATTATTGATGAGAAAATTATGATCAAGAGATCCAAAGGCGTTAAAAAAGTGTAATAAACTTAAAACTGTGACTTTATCCTCGTCAATAGCCGTCCTGATATCATCAGATACCAACCTTTAGAACAGTGAAAACGCAATTATGGTTTTTCCGAAAACCCGACTGAAATGCAGATAACAAATTGTAAGACTCAATGTAATTCCTAATTTGGTTGAGCATTAACTTTTCTAATCCCTTGGATCTAAAATACTGATTGGTCTGTAATTTGATAACTAATGTTCACAACCTGTTTTCGGAATGGGTATAGTTTTTGCAAGCTTCCAAGAATTTGGAAAAATTGATTTTGTTAGACAGTCAATATAAATGCTACTAATGTAAGGCAAAGGTAGAGGCACTGGTAAAAGGAGGCGAATACATTTTGGACATATTTCATCAAGATCCAAATCGTTTGGTTTAATAGAGTACAAGGCGAAAATGCAATCTGATAAAGAAACAGTATTAAAATAAAAAAATCCTCCATAGCTATGAAATTCTCGGGAAATGTCTGATTAAGTTGCAGGTGTCGGTGTAAAAGAGTTATTAAACCTGTTCGCAAAATCGATATCAGCATAATGAACTTGATTAGCCGTTTTAGTAGCACTTAACTTTTTTAAATTGTTCCAAATTATTTTAGTTGAGTTGTTTGCCACGTCGAAGAGATTGACACAGATGCGTTTTTTTGCATCCCTATAATTGCTTTGACTAAAATATTTCTACAGGCTTTATACCTGTCCCAATCAGTTACTGACCGTGAACGTTTGAAGATGTTATACAGAAAGCTGCGCTTCAATGAAAAACTGCTCGATGTTGTTTCCCCTATAGGGATGGCCCAAAAAAAGAAATACTCCTCTCCAGCCTCTCATGTCATGTGCGAGGAAATTCTTTCTTTTCTTCTTTCATATTTGCAAATGCTTCAACATTCTTTAAATCGCTAGTGACCTTAACAATCAGTTTTAACAATGGGGACTCACGAGCTTTCTCTACCAAAATAGATTTTTGTTTAAAGAGCTTACATTTTCAAAGATAATCTAAGACTCTTGTCTAAAACACATATCAGAATGAGTAAATTAAAACGAAATATCAAGCCAAGTGATTCGCCTTTCATGTAACACTTTTAAAGAATAACACATTTGTGTCTCCTCTGCCGTATGCACATTAATGGTGTTTCATCTCCTAACCTCGCCACTGATGGTTTCTCAAACTTTTTTTTAGTTAATCGCTCTTTAAAATGCGACCCATTAAACCTTCAAGCCCTTCGCTTCGGAAATTTATCCTTCCAATGCCTTATGCTTACTTTGACTACCGACAACGGTGTTTTGGTGTAAATTGCTTGTTTGCAATCAGAGAGCACTTGTAGATACCTCCTGGCTCAGAATATTTTATTTGCGAGTTAATACGCGCCTCCTTAAGAACTAACCTAGCAGTGAGATCCTGCAATATCTGCTTTTCAATTGATGTAGACTCCCAAGCATAATGGAAATGGCTAAATGAAGACGGCAGGGTCATATGTATTTTGGCTATTACCATCGAGTCCGAAACCTTTTCCCCTGCATTGGCAAGTTGCTGCACAATGGTCTGAAGCATGTGCAATACAATTTGAACTTGTGAATCTTCAACAAAAATATAAAGTTACTGCTAGAGGATGTTGATACTCGCCTTCGTCTGTAGCTCATAAACGCTGTGGAGCATTTTCCGCATTTCTTTCGAAGATTGGAAATTCAAAATCAGCAAAAAGGGTAGTGCTGCTATTGAAGTGGCTATAAACGTTTGTGCCTAGCTGTCAAAGCCACTCAATAGCAGCAACTTTTCAAAATCCGTAGGCTTAACCTCATCATCTATCACATATTTGTAGAAAAAGAAATGTTCCACTGATCGCCATTTATCAGTTTTTTATTAACAATGAAACCCAGAGAACCGCTTGACAGTTATGCATAATAAAATGACCGGTTTAACGCGGTTTATCCGGAGTTTTAAATTTCAAAATAACCAGTTATGTAAATAATTGAACTATAGAAAATTTTTAAAAACTATAGAAATTTTTTCATCTAGCAAATTTACCTAAACACCAATCGTCCGCAGCTTAAAGTATGCTTTTCGGTATAAAACTTCCGTTTGTTTAAATCTGTCGCTGTCAATCAAACTTTTATACCTACATAATAAAGAACTTGGTTCATAAAAGAAAAAAATTTGCGCAACTAGGCCCGCAACCCGTTGCGATAAGACAAAACACGTCGTAATTGGTTTAAAGAACACAACTGTACCTAATGTATTTCATTTAGGATATACATACAACTAGACATAAATAAGTAAGCATGGAGAAATTCAGCAAATTATAAGAGTTCAAATGACAGTAGGCGAGCAGCAAGAAACGATACAGTGACTTAAGTTCAAGTGACATAAGGCCAAAGTTAAGTGTTTGGCCTTATGTCACTTTGCAAATGCGAAAACATGCCAAATTTTTAGAGTTGGCCTCATTTCGCTATTGACAAGACGGAATCGTAAACGAAAAATTTTGGCTGTCCTTTTCGTTGCGCAGTGCGCTGCTGCTTTGCGAAATGGGTTCTTTGGGTGGATAGTTGAACTTGATTTTTTACTACAATTTCTACAATTCTCCATACTTTCCGTCCATCACTTATCTCGCGGTGCAATAAATGCGTGCGAGATCTTGACAGTTCTATTGATTTTTTTTTGTGCAACAACAATAACAACTTATTATATTTATATTTTATATTTCAGTTCTTGGTACGAAATGAAGAAAACAAAAAAAAACACCTTTTGCACAATGGAAGCATATTTTTTAGAAAATGAGATCAAAGTAGACTCAAAACAAAAATATATAAAAAATAGGAAATAAATAAGAAAAACAATTTACTATGGCTAAGAGCTATTGTAATTCTTATTGTTCATATAAACTAATTTCCTAACTACTTCTGGCGGGAACTTTAATTGACTTTGATTGTCACATTTTTAAACAGCTGATAATGCTCTACTGAAATATTTTCCCCTGACGTTCATGATTTATTTCGTCGTGGATGTGGAGATCTACGAAAAATTTCGTTTCGCATCAGCAGCGTACTTTTTTTTCTCTCGAAATACTAGGTACGGCAGAGAGGTCTCTATTTATATTATATTCTCCGTATAAAAAACATATTCGGTGACATTAAAAAGTCATAAGAAGTAGTGAAGAAAGTTGCAGTAAGAATCAGTTTTTCGGGGTTTGAATAAAATATATGAAGAGATAATCAAAAAGAGTGGCACAGCAAAGGGCCGTCCGGGCTATAATACTTCCAGGACCCACTGTTTTGTGCCAATTCCGAACGAAAAAGTTAGAAATTGCTTTTTATGGGAGTGTAATTACGTGAAAATACTATATTATGCTTTTGTATCTCTGGGTTGACAAAGAAACAGTCCTTAGGCCACACTGAACTTTTAATATGCATTATTTTATCATATCAAAGCAAACAAAAATAAAGCTTGAAGCGAAAAGAACAAAGTACCTACAATGGTCATTTTCGACTTAAGATGACAAAAGAAGTCACCAGAATAAAAAATCTCAACGATTTCTTTGGTTGACCTGAACTATCTTGTTCGTGGAAGAGTATTGCAGTTCTCTTTCAAGGACAATTTTTGAAAACTATCCCCACAAATTTTTCAAAATGTTCAACTGTAGCGAACATAGCGGCAATCGGTCCACATTTTGACTATGAGTCCAAGTTTTTAATATTCGGTGCTTCGTTGAAAAATAATAAGCCGCTATTTGGCAGCTCTAAAAATAATGGCTTGCGACTCCGTATAAGTTTCCTGCTTCCATCTAATTGCTCTACTTCTATACCTATTTCGACTTTCGAATTTTTTTTTCTCTATCGCGAAAGTATTTATTGTATCAATCAAGTTCAACAAAATTTGTATTTCATAGTTTTTACTTGCAATTTTATTTGCATCATTAGACTAGTTTTGAAATCGATCCTCATGCACTCAAAAGAGGAGATGAAACGCCACATTGTGCACATCCCTTATTCACCCCTAAGGTCTTGTGAATAAAAATCTCAACCACTTTTTTCTGCCTTTTAAGCAGGAAAGAGGTAAGATTGATGGGTCTATCTAAAGCATTGTATATAGAAACTATGATAGGATTGTGTAGACTTTTGGACTGGTGGCAAACCTTCTGTCTCCAGTCCAATTAAGCCGTCTCCGTTCCAATCTATTGGTGTCATCATTGTGTGTATTAAAGCGGTTGCTGCGCCACCGGTGTCCTATGGTCGATAAGACTGTTAAATCACCTTTTAAACTTACTGTAGTTTCTATTTATGTATAATGGTCTAAAGTTCTCAGAGAATGAATTGTCTTGCTTAACAATCTTTGGTATGACGATAGAGATAAACTGCCAGTGAAAATATTTATCAGAGTTGGTAGCAAAATGTTTTTACTTTCCTGCGCTCATATATGGATTGACCCCGTCAGTGCAAGGTGACTTGAAGATGTAAAAAGAGGGTTTCGGCAAGTCGGCTAGTTTCACTAAGTGCTTCGATGGCTTCACAGAAATCTTTGAAAGAGGCATTCTCTGATCTTTGAATAAGCCTTTTAAAGTCCTTCTATTTTGATCGGTACAGGATCCAGTCGGCCAATAATTTTGTCTCGAAGGGCCTGCTCTATTTTTAAGCAGCTGGCTCTTAATTCGCTATACGGTGGCTTTTCCTCCTTTCGGGGCTGCATCCCGTTTGGTCTATGTCCGTTGACCGGACTGGCTAGCATTCGCGAAAACGAAAAATGCTTTCAAAAGTCAGATTAAACAGATTTTTTGTAAAAGATGAGACGTTTTCATATCTTTTCAAACCAAAGGCTTATCTTTCGATACAATTATTGTAAACAACGCTGTCACGGTGTCCATATATTTCTCTTTCGTAAAATAATATTGGACTGAGGGGAGATCTGGAAAGCATTATTCTTTCTTTAATTAAAGCAAAATATTGTGTTGGCAACAACGTTCGAAGTACACCATAAACGCTAAGAGTAGCTGTATTTATATGGATGCAATTTTAGTTTTCTATTAAAAACCACACCTAGATTCTTTTAAGCGTATTTGATTGGTAAGACGTTTCGATAGATTTCAGTAAAAAGCGAATGACTCGCAAGTTTCTGGGAAATAAAAATGCTTTTGGATATAGTACTATGATTCAAAAATAAACCGTTAGTGCAGCTGTAAGATGTAAGATTATTTCCAAGCGTTCATTTATTACCTACTGATGCAATCTTCAATCAACCATAAGGGACAACTTTTATATAGCTGAACGTCATCAGCGTACATTTTCATTGTTGTGCGAAAGATACAAGGGGAAAGCTCATTAATGCATAATGGAAACAAAATAGGGCCGAAAACTGATCCGTGGGGCACTCTTCCTCAAGTTGATAGGAAGTTTGATAGAGCACCATTCACCATAACAGATATGGATAGTAAAAAGAAGTTTAAAATACTAGACCAGAAATCATAACAACCTTTTTATTCATAAGCTGCAAAGAATCGGGTAACATACAACAGATTTCTTTTTGGACGCCTATAGATACATATATACATATTTGCCTACAGAGTGTTCACTGACTCGCTATATGCTGAATATTTTAAGAAATTATTCATGATTTTTTATTAATATAAAATCGTTGTTCAGTGAGCATCTATATCTAACCTCTTATCTGTGAATAGTGCAAAAAATTAATCTGATAAGTTCTGACTTATTTTTATAGAAATTGAAATGGTAATGCTGATGGTAGATCTGCCTTCGTTAGGACTTTACATGTGCGCAAAGAATCGCCAACTGCGTTTAAACTATGGACGTGTGTTTATGCACCCAAGGTGTAGTTGTTGAAAGTTGTTCGCATTTTTGAGAAATCTTTTAAAGAGAACCAATTGCAGTCTTTTCAGTTGAAAGTCTACTGGCGTTGCCAGGGTAAACGCGATTTTGGAGATTTTATCAGTTTTGTCATTGAAATGCAAAGATAAAATAAATGTATTTTATTCGAACGCGAATTTAAAGTCATTTCTAATTGCAAGTTCTGCGATTAAAAATAAAATTTTTTAACCTTAAATTGCAATAAAAAAAAGCATCCGCGCGGATTGTAAGCCGTTACTTTTTTAGCTTCAAGTTCTGTGATTGAAATGGAAGGTTAATATAATTTAATTTTTTGTCGCAGAACTTGCAGTTGGAAACATAATGACTGGAAATTCAAGTTTAAATAAAATAAGTTTACTATAAAATAAAATTATTATATCATTGCATTTCAATTTTTGCTCCTCCCGTTTAATTATAAGAATCGACATTCCCAGCTGTGGTACCCGTGGCGTGATGGTTAGCATGTCCACCTGCTAATCCAGAGGTTGGAGGTTCGAATCCCAGCAGAGGCAAAAATGTTTTTCCACGGGTATCGCATTTCGCGAGGAATTGGCAAGTCCTCCGTTAGTGAATTCACTGCCATGAAAAGCGCTTTCTCAAAAAACCGTTCGGAACCGACAGAAAGTCGTAGGTCCCCTGCATTCCCTCACAAGGGATGGTTGTGAGAAATGCGCTAGGCCCAGGGGCTCCTCGCTCTGTTGCGCCACCCTATTTATTATTTCCAGCTAGACGTCAAGCTGGCGATGCAATTTTTTCAGAAAAGGTTGAGAGACCGGGTATTTTCAACCCTTTTTTTTTTGGATAATTTTTTGGTCTATAAAAAACCAAAAAAAATATTTTTTCGCTAATTCAAAAAAATTTTTCGTAATTTTTTTTATTTTTTTTTTTGAAAAAATAATTTTTCTATATTTTTTTTCTACAAATTATTCGCTCTAGGTACGTAAAAACGAAAATTTCAATTTCTGTTTTTCCCGTTTAACTACAAAAATTTATATTTCCAGTTTGACGTCAAACTTGAGAGGCAATTTTTTCAGAAAAAATTAGAGACCGAGTATTTTCACCATATGTATTTCGATGCTAGTTTTTTGCTCTATTAAAAAATAAAAAAATATTTCTTCCCTAATTAAAAAAAAATTTAATTTTTGTCTCAATTTTTTATTTCTGCAAATTTTTTTTAGCATATTCCTTTTTTGCTTTAGTTGCCCTAGGAAAAATACCAAAAAAATTTTTTTTGCAAATTAAATTTTTTTTTTAGTGTATTCCTGTTTTGCCAATTAAATTTTATTTTGCTATTAAATTGAAATTTTTTTTTCAAGTTTTGCTCTCCCTGGAGCAACTGATAAGCAAAAAAAGGATAGGTATGGTAAAAAACTTTTGCACAAAAAAAAAATTAAGAAAAATATAGAAAAAATTTTTATAATCAGCAGAGAATATTTTTGTTTTGTCTTTCCTAGAGCAACGAAATAGCAAAAAGGGAATATATTTAAAAAATTTAAAAAAAAAAAAAAAACTAAGAAAAAATAGAAAAACATTTTTTTAAATTAAGCAAAAAAACTTTCCTTGGGCAATTAGATATCAAAAAAAGAATATGTTAAAATAATTAAGAGCAGTAAAATAGCAAAACAAAAGAATATACATACATACTAATAAATATTTTGCAAAGAAAAAAATTAAGAAATAGATGTAAATAGAAAAAAAAATTTTAATCAGCAAAAAAAATTTTTGTTGTATTTTTCCCAGAGCAACTTAATAGCCAAAATAGAATATGCTAAAAAAAAATTTGCAAAAATAAAAAAAGTAGGAAAAACATTAAGAAAATTTTTTGTAATTAGCGAAATTTTTCTTTGTTTAACAGAGCAGAAAATTAGCAAAAAAATATGTTGAAAATACACGGTCTCTAACCTTACCTGGAAAAACTGCCTCGCCAGCTAGGATTTAAGCTGAAAATAAGAGCTTTTGAACGGGAAGAGCAAAAGTAAAAATTTTTTTTACGTGAAACGAATAACAAGTAGATAAACATGTAGAAAAATAATTTTTGAAAAAAAAAAAATTAAGAGATTTTTTTTTAACTAGCGAAAAAATTTTTTTTTGTTTGCAAAAAATTAGGAAATAAATATGATGAAAATACCCGGTCTCTAAACATTTTCTGAAAAAATTGCCTCGCCAACTTGACGTCAAGCTGGAAATGTGAGTTTTTATAAAATTAATTTTTTGACAAATAATTAGCAATAAGATTCACTTAAGTTTTGTTCCGATCCGAGAAAGTCATTTCACCAGATTGACAGAGGTGGTGTAACACCAACCTACACCACATACACCGCATTTTTTTCACTCATATTACTCAAAATGCGGTGTAAAGCTACAAAAAAGTATTTGATCCTCTCTGAGCTCTGAGAGTTTTTTTCAAAAATGCGTTGTAACACCACCTACACCAACTAAACTACACCGTGGGTGCATACAATGGTGAAGCGTCCATATAAGTCAATTATTCCCGACTTAACTTCTGAAATTCACATCCGAAACATCTTAGACTTCTGGCAACATGAATCAAACTTAATCATACACATCAACTCGCTGCCAACATTTTTTTGACAACTACCACTCTGCTTTCAGTCCTGTTCTACACACATGTTGGTTCTTCAACTCACTCCATAAACAAAAACACAAAACTTAAGCCACAAAGTAACCCCAAATATTACGTCTTATAAAATTTGTCGCTGGATAGAACAAATTTGTGTTCTTGGTTTTACAAAAGAAAAAAGCGCTTTCCTTCGTATTTCTTCCCAACCGCTGCGCTTATGAACAAAAATGTATATTGCAGCTTGGGGTAGGTTTCTGCCTGAAGAAAAAAAGAAGTATAGAACAAGAAAATAACACGCTGCTCTTTGACTAATTTCATGAATTTGTATGTATCTCTGCACTGGACAGATGTGTCAAAGGTTGCCACTTTGATAACAAATATGCGTGGATATTAGATCTCATAGCAAAAAGCATATTTTTGGCAGAAAATGCAAGAAATAGTTGGAATTTTTCTAAAGTTACAAATCTTGCCCAAATGAATTCAGTTCCAAATGAACTGAACACAGAACACAGTGCAATACTAACTTACATTGACCTAGTGCTAGTCGAGATTTTTTTTTAAATATTACAAACTAGCTGTGCCCGCGACTTGGTCCGCGTGGAATAGTGACTTTCAGCAGCATTTTTAACTTTTTAGGAAATAAAACTTCTAGCCTTAAAAATGGCGGTATTTCCAAAGAAAACATTCAACACCTATTTCAACACCTTGTAGCCCTGTTAAAAATACTTTTGAGACCGTAGTTTTTGAATTCCCATTTCCGTTCCCGTGGGAATATAAGGATAGATATATAGCCTTTATCATTCCGCATGTTCTAGACCCTCTGTAGCTAATTTAATAAAATCTGTTTAGCTGTTTGAACGGGAGACATACGAAAAACATACCGACATAGCTACATTCGCATTTTCAATATTAGTAAAGACTCCCGTTCCCGTGGGAATATGGTGACCGTTTTCGTGGGAATATGTGGATAAGTTAAAGTTAATGTTACTCCGGGATTATGGAGCATTCCAACGGTGGAAGAATTTTTGAAATCGGTGCTGTAGTGTAAAAGTTCCCGTATACGTTCCTGCTCCCGTGGGAATATAGGGAAAAAATATAAAGTCTATGTCTTTCCTCAGGTTCTGAACAATCTTTGTTTAAAATTTCATTTAAATCGGTTTATTAGTTTGGACGGGAGATGGTTACATAGAACGACGGACAGACAGAGCTCCTTTCACACTTATTATATTAGTAAGGACTCCCGTTCCCGTAGGAATATGTGGATGAATTAAAGTTAATGTTACACAGGGATAGTGTAGCATTCTAAAGGTGGAAGAATTTTTGAAATCGGTGTTGTATATAGGGAGCCGTAGGAATATGGGGATGAATTAGTTTTTATGTTACTCGGGGATAGTGTAGCATTCTAAGGGTGAAAGAATTTTTGAAATCGGTGCTGTAGTGTCAAAATTCCCGTATACGTTCCTGCTCCCGTGGGAATATAGGGAACCGTAGGAATATGGGAAAGTAAATGAACTAGTTTTTATGTTACTCGGCGATAATGAAGCATTCTAACAGTTGAAAAATTTTTGAAATCGGTGTTGTAGTTTCTAAGTTCCCGTATACGTTCCCGTTCCCGTGGGAATTTCAACACATACAAACTTTCACGCTTATAATATTAGTAGGATTTAGGCTTGAAAAATTGACATGAAGTGCAAAAAGGCTGAAAAGTTTTCCGATAGTAAGTTTCAGTGGTTTGATTATGGCCTTAAATAATATCTGTAGATTGTTGCTTAACTTATTTTCTCTAAGAGAAAACAAATAATTTTAATCAGCTTAGTCTTATAAAAAAAAAAACGATTTAGGACGCTCTACCTAATAGCAAAGTTGGTTTGAAATGCTTGACTTTTTGGCTTGATGCGAAGACAAACATTGCACGAAAAAAATTTCAAGTAAACTTTTGAAATTTAAATTGTTGGTGAATAAGTTTTCTTCGAGTTACCATTTGGAGTTATTCACGCTTAGCCACTGGTGCATATAGACAAAAAAAAAAAAATTTCAAGTAAACTTTTAAAATTTAAATTGTTGGTGAATAAGTTTTCTTCGAGTTACCATTTGGAATTATTCACGCCTAGCCCTGGTCTTATACTCTGCACAACTACATTTTTTTTTTTCATTATTTATTTGCCACATTCTCCTTTCCCATAAAAGTGTTAGATAACTAGAATTATAAGAGCATAAATATAGCGGAAAATATTTAATTTTTTTTAACGCTGAAATGGTAAGTTGTTTATTTTGTTTTATTATCTGCTATAGTAAAATGTTTAACTTAACAGAGATAAAATAATTAATTCTTATGATAAAACAGAAAAATTGACAGCATATTGAATTTCCCTTATACTATGAAAGCTGGTTTGATTTGGAGGCGTTATTGTTTTTCATTTTGTAGACTCCTTAACAATACCTCATGGGATTGGAAGTTTACCAAAACTGAGAAGAAATGTACACTTGACTTATCATATGGCATTCCGTTAGATTTAAAAACTATAAAGAGAAACTTCAAAAGATTTTGTATTTTCTTGACTATGTATAATGTATGCCGCTGATTGAAATTTTATTTCAAATCCATTTTCTCAAAATTTAAAGCGGTGTCATTCACAACAGCGTTTGGTATAAAACTAAACACAGAATAACAAAAAACCACTAATTGTTAAAATAAAGGGTTTTAAAAAATAGCCAAAATAGAACATAAGAAACGTTTTTAGATATACCTTTATGAGCAAGTGAATTGATGAATCACCATTTGTTAAACTAATAAATGGAAGTGAATTTTTCTAAGAAATTTATAAATTAAAGAGACTTTTACTATATTTGAGAAAACGCCTATATTCTATTAAGAACTTTTCTTGCTCCTGAAACGATAGGTTCCCAGTGGCCATCTTTGTAGATATGTACAACGGGACTTTCTTTTCAAATGTTTCTGCAGCCCTGGTGATGATGTACAATCTATAGAAGCTCTTTAAGAAAACCGGCATAGCTCAAAATACCTGACTTTTCAGAAAACACGCTTAAGGTTTAAGGATTAAACCTAACGACTTATAATGAGACTACTTTTTATTGCGAATCCTTTGTTTTCTTTTTAATAATTGCATGAGCTTTTTCCATCTTTTAGATGTTAAGGCTCAAAAAAAATTAATTTAAAAATTTATTATCAAGGCGAAAAATTTCAAAAACATTTTGAATTCCCTCATCGAATCATGTAATTTTCCTTACAAAATGGAATGTATTCACATCCTCGAAGAGAACGTTTTAAATGTCTTTCTAAAAGAGAATGGACATTATCGCCTTCAATTCAAGTATGATCCTTTGCAAAAACTTATGCGTTATACTATTGATGATTTTGTAGTTACGAATATAAACGGGTTTTTACTCTGTTCACAGCAGTCATCAGTGTAGAAAATAATATCGATAGGTTTTCGAATCCGTTTAAACATTTCTTCCAAGTCCTCTATTTTTTTTCCAAGCACATGAACCTATTTCATTTATTCTGAGCCCCAGTTCACGGGCATAGAGTTAACGCAATTGCGATATGGCTCAATTTTTCCTAACTGAATATAACGGTGAAATAAGTGTATATTCTTTTGTCTTGCATACAGGGTGTACCGTAATACTTTGGGATGCACAGTCATAAAAATTACTTTAAAACAATCAATACCTGGAAAACTACTCCCATTAGGCCTGTTCACACTGTGCAATTAGTTGGACAGACTTAGGTTTGACAAACCAATGCTTGATAGTGTGAACCCTTCATACGACCGCTTGTCCAACTTGTTGGATGGTTTTCAAAAAATTTTGAAAGTCTAGAAGTTGGATGGAGTGGAAGGGTATGTGACATAAAGTTGGACGACAAGCTTGATAAGTGTGAACGCAAACTACATCAGACCATCTAACTTCCATCAAACGAAGTCTGTCCAACTAATTGTACAATGTGAACAGGGCTATTGCAAGCTGTTGCAATAAAAGTCCGTAGAAACCCAAAGTTATTTTTTACCTGTTTAAGATTTTTCCAAGTATCACAAAATGAATGGGTTTTTGAGTGTAAAAAATTAAAAAAAAAACTCTATGCTTGACAGGCATTTTCTAAAAAAATTACCTCAAAGTCAAAACTTTGGTGGGGGAAGAAAATTTGAACACCATTTAAAATTGAAAATATGACATGCCTATGCCTATAGGAGTCCAATTTAAATACAGGTTCGAAGGTTATTGTTTTTACAAAAAATTAGGTCTAAAATTATGTCTCTACCATCAGTATTGGCAGAGTAATCGAGTTTAACACAGGTCAGGGTACACCAAAGTTATCCTTTTTTTAAATTGTCAAAAAGTTGAGAAACGGACTATACGGTGCAACAATTTTTTTCTTAGAACATGACCATGAAACACATCCCAAAGTATTTAACACGAACTACGGGACACCCTGTATTTTGAGTTTAAATGATGTGAATATCACAAGATTAAGTTTTTTACATGATCATATAATATGTATGTGGGTGAAATTGATGAATGACTTCTCAGGTAAAGTTTTTCGCCTGCTATGGAAAATAAAGCTTAATCAGCTCAATCTGCATGAGTTGCAACACTAATGCTGTATTTACATGCATCTGCTGCTACAGAAGTTTCAGAAAAGTAAAGCGGGACGGATAATCTTTATCCGTCCCGCTTTACTTTTCTGAAGCACAAAAGTTAAAAGGTTAGAAAGAGAAACGAATAAAATTATGGCTGCACTGCAGATGGAAAATTATAGGTATAGAATGTAGATGAACATGTTCAAGTTCATCTGAATTTTTCATCCGCATCCTATAACTAGACGTTTGCACTTTGCGGCTCCCCTCTCTATCCGACAAGTATGAGTCTTACATACATCTTATGTCTATCTCCTTTTTTCATCTGCACTTGCAGATGCGTGTAAATCCACCATTACTGTTTTTGTAAGGTTGGGCTGAGATGAAAGTGTAAATAAAAAGGAATCGGGTGGGAGTAAAGGAAGCCCGTAAAGTTATAAGGTTTGGTAGAATTTTAATAAAATTGAGTTCATTTTAAGAAAAGGTACTACTTCATTTAAAATTAAACACGATTGACTTAGTTCAATTCAGAAACTCAATGCGAAATTCCATAATCCGTAATGCGTTGTAGTGATTAGCGACACACTCTACCTAACTGTAACGCTTACTACTACCATTAAGCATAGGCAGCAACAAACAAAAACACGTTTTTATCGTTTCGTGACATCATATTCGTAAGAATAAGAACGATACACAATAACGCTACACAACAAGTATTCATAAGCCACAAACTTCAAGCTTCAACATATACTTACTAACAAATTCAATCGTAATATAGGTACAAATAAAAGTTAGAGATTTATCTGCGATACACGTATTTATCTGCCAACACCACTATTTTCAGTACATTGTACAATACCTACTCATTATTTATTTCAAAAAAATTTTTTTTTGCATATTTCTGGAATTTACCTGCAGTGATTTCTGAAAAATCTTTTGTTTTTGCACAGTATCAATTTGTTCTAAAAAAAGCACTAATAGGGTTTTTTCATTGAAATCCGAAAAATTTACTCTCAAATCCACAGCTTGGTACCTACTTACTCCTTTCAATGAAACATGTTTTCTTTGTTGCTTGTTAAACTGATGTTCATCATATAGGATGTTATGTTATGATGTTATTCATATAGGAATTCATATTTCAATATTTTGTAATTGGTTTTCTTCTGCAATTTTCTGATTTCTAACTTAATTACTCGTGTCTTCATAATTTATAGCAATTTTTTCAACCCAACGCTGGCACAACAAATTGAAAATAAACAAACTATTTTCCATTTAAAGTTTTACAGAACAAATGTTTTTGCAGGTGCAGGGAACTAACTTCACGGGCACTACCTTCACATGGGAAATAACTTCACCTCAAGTGGGAATAAATTTCACTTTTTTGTGGCGAAGATATTTCCCACTGTAGGTGGGAAATAACTTCACCTGAAATTTGTGTGAAGTTATTTCCCACCTGCAGTTTGAAGATTGTAGACATTCAACGAAAGAGTAATTAGATATAGCTTTTGGGCGGTTTATTTCAAACAAAAAAAGTTTTACAAAATACACAAAGGTACAAAAATGTAAATAGTTCGCGTTCAAAAAATATATAAAAGAACTCAATTCTGGAAAAAACATAATAATGTCAAACTATATTTTCAAAACAACAGCGCTTTGAAACGAAGACTTGGAAAGTTGAAAATATGCTAAATAAATTTTTATGTAACACATTTTCAAAAACAAATTTCTCGTTTTTATTCATTTTGTCGCTTTAGTGCTATATACGAGGAAATAGTGAAAAATTCGCGAGATTAAAATAATGAACATGTTTTCAAAAACAGATCTTTCACTGTATATTATTGGATGGCACTCATTTTATATATTAAATGAAAGATCTGTTTTAGAAATATGTTAAATAAATTTATATGTATTTCAAAAGCAAATTTTTCGTTTTTGTGTATCTTGTCGTTTTAGTGCTTTATACAAGGAAATAATGAAAAATTCGCGTGAATTTTTCATTATTTCCATGTATAAAGCACTAAAACGACAAGATACAAAAAAACGAAAAATTTGCTTTTGAAATACATATAAATTTATTTATCATATTTCTGAAACAGATCTTGCAACCCTAAGCCTATAGAAGTCCAATTTAAATACAGTTTTAAAGATTATCATTTCTCCAAAAAATTAAGTCTAAAATTAGGTCTCTACCATCAGTATTGACAGAGAAATCGAATTTAACACAGGTCAAGGTACACCAAAGATAGCCTTTTTTTGAAATGTCAAAAAGTTATGTCAAAGTTGAGAAACGGACTTTACTGTAGAACAATTTTTTCTTGGAATACGACCAAGAATCATATCCCGAAATATATAACACGAATTACGGGACACCCTGTATACATATTTTCAAAAACAGATCTGCACTTCAACGAAATGTATAAGTTTTTTCCAATACACAGCTTCACATAAAAGTGAAACTCGTTCCCACGAAAAAGTGAGGTTATTTCCCACCTTCAGTAGGAAATATCTTCACCACAAAAAAGTGAAATTATTTCCCACATGAGGTGAAGTTATTTCCCATGTGAAGGTAGTGCCCGTGAAGTTAATTCCCTGCACCGTTTTTGCATGTGTAGGTACGGTAATTCAGAGTTGATCTCCCAACCAAATGGGAGTAGATCTTCGGCGTTTAGAGTAACTCCAGATCTTCTGTTTTTTTTCAATGAAACATAGAAAATGGAAAAGGATCAGATCTTTTCACAAAAGGAGTAGGTTACTCTTTTCGTCAATGAAAAACGATATAAAATTTCATTAAATTTGTTTCTAAAAGGGCAACTATAATACACTTAGCCGAGCTTGGGCTAGTGTCAAAAACCAGACGAAAGGTTTCCGAAATTTTTAGTTAAACAAAAAGCATAATGGATTCTGGCTACTTAACATGTAAACATGCGTTGAGCTGGATTGAGTTAATCCACAGTTAACCACACCATATAATGTAGACAAATGGAAGTTGCGGGGCAAGAGAAGTGTTGGTTTTCTCTCTTTTTCTTTATTCCTCTACGCTTTAAATTTGACATTTACGTAAGATCGAGCCAATTCAATGGCTCTTGCTTAATTACGCGAAATCTCGAAAACGAGATTTAACGAAACTGAGTAGAAAGTCTGTTATGGTTACTGTTAGTGTCATATAAAATAGTGTATTGGCTCATTCGCTTAAGTAGGCCTAGGTTCGGTGAAGTGTATTATAGTTGGACCTATAGAGTCAAATGCGCCAATGTGTCGAAGCGGCGCTATTGAGTTGCAACTGCGCTAATGTATTTTTTTAACGATTTAACGCTTTTTATTGAACAAAATGATATTTACAATTGCTACTTTAATATACGTTCTTTAATATATACTACATTAGGGTGGTCCTTAGGAAAAAAAAATTGGGGATGCCCCCCAGATTGGTTCTAAATTAGAAAAAAAAAATTCCCTAATTTTTTCAAATTTTTATTCCTAACCCTTCCTGACCCTATTTCATTAAGAAGTTTTTGTTTTTCGATCATCCGTTCAAAAACGGCTGCTGTTATAAGAAAATTGTTTATCAAGTTCTTTTTAACAAACAAAATAATTTAAAAAAAATCTAATTTAATGTTAGGTCATTAAAATTGCCGTAGATATCTTTGAAAAAATAATCCATGTGAAAATGTTGCTTACTTTTGGCGGATTGAGCGAAATAAGAAATCAGCCTTTTTGTTTATTATCAATGGAGTATAAACAAAAGATCTTAATTCTATCAAACATAAACGCGGCTGTAGAGCGTTCAGAGACGCTTCATTTGAGCCTAATTCGAGCCTTCGTTTTTCCGTTGATTAGTTCAAAAATGACAGGAAAATAGGGCCAGGAAGGGTAAGTGATAAAAATATGAAAAAATTAGGGAATTTTTTTTTAATTTTTTGAATCGATTTAGGGGGCGTTGCAATCAATTTTCGCAAAAAAGTGAAATAAGGACCACCCTAATACTACATATTAGCTTTTGCTGTGTTGGCACATAAGGGGCCTAACAATATGCATTGTGAGATATTTGAATTATGAGTTAAAGTTTATGATTTTTATAAAAGAGAATAAATTGTTAATATTTTATAACTGTAAGAGTGTTCAGTTTCTGTTGTCCATGTGCGCTATAGGTTAGGTTGACCTATAGCTATAGGAATAATTAATTATGCCTTAAAATAAAAAGGTCACGAAACTTATCATCGTAACTCAATAGCGCAGTTCTAACTCTAATGCGCCTTTGTTTCTGTTCTCTTAACGCTGTGCTATGCGTGTTATTAGTTAGTGAGTGTTTCATATTCACATATTTTCTCTCTTTTCTCTTTCTCTTTTGCACTTATTTGCGTCTTCCAAAAAACGTCTGAGTGAAATAACCTTAGAGGAATAAAGACTAAGAGTTAAACCCATTACTTCTCTTGCCTCGCAACATCTATTTGTTTACATTGTTGGTTTTGTAACACGAGATCCATCTGTGATACACGTATTAAGCTGAATATAAAGCTGTGTCAGTGAATTTACTAACACCATTTTATTTTCGGATTTCAAACTGGATTTGAAATCCGAAAATAAAGTGGTGTTTGTAGAGTCAGTTTGTGGACGGATGCAGTTAGGTGTGTGAGGCTTGCCCTCTTGTTCTTTATTCCTCTAAGGTAAAATAACCCGCCATCGAGAGCACTACTGTAGTATGTAGTACTAGGAGTGTTCAATGACCTGTTCTAGAACAGTTTCAGACAGAAAAGATCAGGCTTTTGGTGTTCTGTTCTTTTCTGATCTTCTTTTTGATCAATGAGCTGTTCTAGAACAGCTTAGCGCAGCGTTTTCTGCACCTCCTTTTGAGCAAGTGCAAGTGGTGAAAACTGTCAAAAGCAGCTGTTGACTTTTTGCTCGTAGTTTTTTAAGCGCATTGCAATTTTAATTTGTTGTGAAAAGTTGAAAAAATTTTTTAAAAATCAGGAAAATAACACCTAACCTTGTGCTGCAAATAAAATTACTTATTCGTGACGAAAATACGCTAAATTAAGTTGATATCAGAAAAAGAAAAATAGGTGGTTGTCGTTTTTGTTGTTGCTTATTTTGACAAGTTTGCTTGTTCCAGCTTGTCTGACGTTTTTCACTGCTTCTGTGCTGTGCTGTTCTGATCTAAAAAAAAGCCATTGAACACACATCTATTGTGTGTGAGCTAAAGCTAGTCCTAAACGACGAACATGCTCGACAGGCATGCTCGTGCTCGACGTATTTTCATCGTATTGGGGTTGGTTCGCGAGCAGTTGGCGAGCCGCAGCCGGTCGCTGTTGGCGAAAAATTTCGATTTTGTCATGTTCGTTGGCTGTGTTGTTCGCCATGTAGGGCGATGCTCAAACCGGTTTTTTACTATGAAGCAAACCTTATTTCTGCTGTGAAGAACGTCGTGTACATATCGCGGATAAAGTAAAATAGGAACAAACAGCCACTATTCAATAGAAGAATTCACATGTTTACTCTGTGGAGAAACAACACGAAGTGAAGCATTTGTTTAGCATTAGCATTAATTTTTATTGAACTTAGTATATTATATGTACAATTTGATTAGATCTACTTAAAGTTAACAATGTGGGTATTTATATGTTGTTGGCACAGAGGGGGCCTAACGTTCTTACATTGACTAAGATAAAAAAAATAATTAAAATTAATTGTTGCTGTGGTTGGTTAATTTCCTCGTCTGTCGTTTTCTTCTCTCGGATTGTTCAAGTCCGGTTGTCACTGTGTTTTGATGGGGAGGGGTGAGGGTGGGAGGTTGGTGGCTCCTAGCCACGGTGGTATGCTGACCCTGGGTCAGCATAGAAGTTGATGTTCACTTCATCACTTGTAGGGATAAGATCCTCATCCAGAAGTTCCATTGCTAGAAGGTACCGCGGGCTGGGATGTCTTGGCTGGCTTATGATGCTCCTTATTAGGGGATTCGGGTGGTCGGTCATGTTTCGCAGACATCTACGGCTGGAGTCGATGAGGTACCTGTCTAGTTGTACTATTTTCGCTTCTTCGTAGATTCTCCTGTTGCTGACCTGCTTCCTTCGTGTCCTGTCATAATGTAGTCCTGTGCAGATCCGCAGAATCTTCCGCTCGAGAACTGCCAGTTTGTTCATGTGGGTTTTTGTTGCCGTGTACCAAGTAGGGAAACAGTACGTGATCACAGGCCGAATGAGCTGCTTGTAGAGAAGTAGTTTCGTCTTCTGGCTTAGCCCGTTGTTCTTTCGCATTAGTGGATGGATGCGGTGAAAGGCGAAGTTGGCTTTCCTTAGTACAGCAGCTGCATGCGGGTTGAACCTGTGTAATTCGTTGAACTGTACTCCCAGGTACTTCTACACTTGTTGGCTGAGCGTCCTCTTGCGTACCCGGGTCTGGTGCATGGTCGTCTAAAGCATATTAGCTCAGATTTGGCTGAGTTTACTTTGAAGCCCCAATGCTGGTAGTACTCGCAAAGCTGTCTAACGTGGGCTTCAACTCTTCTGGCAGCAAATACCGGGGACATGGACTTGGCGTATGTGAGGGAGTCATCAGCAAACAGGAGAGCTTGTGCGTCTTCTGGCTGTGGTTGGTCTGATGTGTAGATGTTGAACAAGAACGGTCCTAGCTTGGATCCTTGTGCAACTCCGGCGTTGATTGTCCTTGTTGATGACTGGCAACTTCCTATTTGAACGAAGAATGACCTGCAATGAAGAAAATTGTATATTTTTTTGATTAGTGCCTGTGGAAAATTTAGTTGGAAGAGTTTATGCACTAGTCCTTGAATCCAAACACTGTCAAATGCTTTCTCGATATCGAGAAGGCATGCAACAGTGACTTGATGGCAATTCAAGGAAGAGGCAATGTCGTGCTGAAATTTAATAAGAGGATGTAAGGTGGAGCATTTTTCACGGAAGCCGAACTGTGTGTCTGGTATGATGTTGTTGTTGCTGCAGAAGGATTTCAGCCGTGTCAGTAGAAGCTCCTCTAGTATTTTGCTCATGTTGCTCAAGAGAGAAATGGGTCGGTATCCAGAGACGTCTTTGTTGTTGGATTTCTTGGGGATTGCAACAATTTTCGCTGTTTTCTATTTGTGGAGAAAATAGCAGTTGTCGATGCAGTTATTAAGGATAATTGCAAGGAATATCGTCACTGATTGGGGTAGCCTTTTGAGGATGAATGTGGATATCTTGTCCGGTCCTATTGACTTTTTGGGGCGGCTTCTGTGTAGGAACTGTTGAATTTCTTCAGGAGTGGTGAGCTCAAGGTTGTCTGTTGGATCGCTGGACGGATTATCATCGCTGAATTGGATGGTCTGTTGGGGAGCTTGTGCGAGTTGAACTGAGGAGTTGACTTCTTCCAAAAATGCAGGGTCCAAGGGTGGATTTGGTTTGAAGTGCTCTTCAAAGAAGTCCGCAAATCCTTTGGCCTTATTCGCGTCGGTTGAAGCTTCGCCATGGGCTGTTGTTATGGTTTCCGGCATGGGGGTTTTTTTTCCTATAATCCTGTTGATTTTTTGGAAGGTGTCGGGTCCTGGCTTAATGGATTGAAGCCTGTTTTGAAGAAGAATGTCGTTGTGGTAGTTCACTGCGTTCTTGAACATGATGTTTACGCATCTGAGCTCGCTGGAGACGACCTGGTAGTTGCTGTTGATGGTGTTCATTTCTCGTTGTTGAATACGTTGTAGCAACTTCCTTAAGTGTTGTCTATGGTGGTAAAGTTTCTGGATGTAGTCCGGTAGGTGCTCGTATCTATCCCGGGAGGTTTTTGGCTGCCTTTGCTTCTCAAGCGAAGATTCAATTACGTTTTCCAGATTGCCAATTGCTGAATTAATTTCCTCATTCCGGAGGTTTGTGTTGGCTGGCGGTAGTGTGATACACTCGTCGACGTCTCTTTGGAGTTTAGCAGTGTCTAGCTTTTTGTAGTTGACAAAACCCACCTGTGGTTGGTTCACAGAGATTATCTGGTGCCGGAGGTTGATTGAAAGAAGGACGGCCTCATGATCTGAATCGCTGGTTAATGTCGTGTCGGAGCTCCTGGAGGATAAATATCAGATTGGATGTTGCGAGGAAGAAGTCGAGCGTGGATGGTGTCCTTGGGAAGGTGGGTTTGGGTTGCGACACTACTACCAGAGAGTGATGGTCAATATTTTCATCCAGCCAATTGACAATTGCGTTCCCGTAACTGTTGTCTTGTTTATCCATCCATCTTCGGTGTCTGGCGTTGAAGTCTCCTCCAATAAGTCCATAGGTGCTTCTGCATAATATCCTGTTCAAGGTATGGAGATCGTCTCTAATATCTGATGCTGTTGCCTTGCATTTGTTGTAGATGCTGATGACTGTAAGCGTCTCATCTGATCCCAGTTGGATTGTGATGGCGGTGGCTTCAAAACATCTAAAACCAGTGATGATTACTTCACTGGCACTGCTGGATATTTTGTTGCTTATGAAGACGGCAGTTCCTCTCCTCCCCTCTGTCTTATCTCTCCTGAATGTTTTGTAATTGGCGACGTCAATGTTGTTTCTCTTGGTGACGTTCGTTTCACTTACGAGCGCTAAGTCCGGGCTGTTTTTCTTCATGAACAGGTTGAAGGCTGTTCTCTTTTCCCGGCTGTATAACGAGTTAACGTTATAAGCCACTAAACGCAGTTTGTTGATGCGCACTACGCGCTGCATAGTTGGAATATAAAAGCGGCAAGAGCCACGGACTTGTTTTCTTCGGTCAGTTGATTATAGTTATAGGAAACAGATTTCTTGGCCTTCTTCATGACTGTCGAAAGATCGGATCCAAATATGCGTTTGACCTCATTTTCCAGGTTGGGTTGCTTTTGTTGCTGTTGGATGACTTTGGTGGGAGCTGGTACCTTCGTTGACGGGGCTGAACACGAAGTGAATGTTCGGCCAATGTGTTCGTCGTCTATGGGATAATGCAAACGAGCATACTCGTGCTTGCCGTATTTTCATCGTCTAGGGGTTGGTTGGCGAGCCGCTCGCTGTTGGCGAAAATTTTCGATTTTGTTATGTTCGTTGGCTTCGATGTTTCATTTCATTTAAATCTTTATTCAAAAAATGTACATTAGCTTGAACTTATGTAGGTATAAAGCTAAGGTTACATTTAAGAATAAGTAGTGATAAACATTTCCATATTTATATGTAAACGTGTAGAATATCACTTCAGTGAATTTATACAAAATAATAATTCAATGTAATTCAAATAATTTTTTTTTGCAAAATTTATTAATGTGGGGTGAACATATATATTATGTTTATACTTATTTTTTATTTTTTATTTTTTACTAAGTTTAGTTATCTCTATTAAGGAATACAAAAAAATGCAGAGGATAACAACCAATCTATACATCAAAACAACAAATGAACATTGTTTGAGAAAATGTTAAAGATTATGACACATATGTAAGTACATTTCTTATTGCGGTGTGATCAAAACTAAAAAGCCAAAGCTTAACTTGCTTCAAAAAAGAAGATAAACTTCTAATGTGTCTTAAATCAATAGGCAAACTATTGACTAGCTTACAGACAGTGATTATAAAAAAAAGTTTCTAAAGTGAGAAGTACGAAAAGAAGGGATATTTACTTGTGCTAAGGAATTGCTTCGCAAACTACGTGCATGAGTCAAAGGACTTTGAAAGTAACCACTTTTTATGAAAAATATTTTTAAAACCTTAAAGTAATATAAATGTTTTACTGGAAGGACATTCAAACTTCTAAATAGCAATATTGAAGAGCTTCTACGATTTGCAGCTGATAGTAAACGAATAACTTTTTTTTTTAACACAACAAGGCATTGAAGATTGGTAGCAAAGGTCCCTCCCCAACAAGAGATACCATATTGTAGTCTAGAATGAAAAAGTGCATAATAAACCGTCTTTAAGGAATTACTACTCAAGAACTTCTTAAGATGGTAGATGTAACGAAGAGATATTCGAAAATGTTGTTTCAGATAAGAGATGTGATCTAACCAATTTAAATTTTGATCAGTAATCACACCTAAATATACTTAAACTTTTCCACAACTTCAATTTTGAAATAAGACGATCCGCAAATTGAATCATCCTTATAACTGATTCCATCATTAAATGGTATGCAAGAACAGTCTAGACAACGGAACTTACTGCATGTTAAGGAGTGAAAGCAAAAATCTAAATCAGGAAGATGCTTTGAAGATAGGCTAAAAAACATCAGTTTCGTTTTCCTACTTATCATTAACTTGTGTGCCATGAACCATAAACCTAATAATCTAATATCATGGTTAATATCAGCAACCAAATTAAGTGGACTGGACGAGGTATATGCAATCCCTAAGTGGTCAGCAAAAGCTGTTATTTTACCTAAAAAACCTTGCGAGAATAGGGAATCAATATAGATTAAAAAAAATATTTGGCCGAGAACAGTGCCTTGGGGAACACCTTTGTTGATAAACAGGATGCTACTAAGATGATCATCAATGTTTTGCCATGTAGGGCCATGCTCGCGAGCGAACCGGTTTTTAACTACGAAGCAAACCTCATTTCTGCTGTGTTCATATCGCGGATAAAGTAAAAAGGCAACAGACAGCCACAATTTAATAGAAGAATACACACGTTTACGCTGTGGGGAATCAACATGAAATGAATGTTCGGAAAATGTGTTCGTCGTCTAGGGGATAATGCAAACGAGCATGCTCGGCGTGCATTTTCGTCGGACATTCGGACTAGCTTAAGGGATATATTGTGTATCTATTCCCAAACTGATTGTTGCTTGTGACTTGTGTGTGAGGTGTGATGCTGTTGGCTATTGGTTATGTGTTGGGGAAAGCGCTTTATATAAAG
Organism: Melanostoma scalare; assembly: GCA_949752695.1. NCBI lineage: Eukaryota > Metazoa > Arthropoda > Insecta > Diptera > Syrphidae > Melanostoma > Melanostoma scalare. The sequence continues at coordinate 12,735 of CATKHO010000009.1, read as the reverse complement.
CTCAATTTGCAATGTTCTTGTGTGTTGGATAAACTTTTTGTTGCATATCCCATCTGGTTGTTGTGTTGTTATTGAGTTGAAAGCGCCATAGTTTTTGAAAGCGCTATTGAGTTGCCATCGCGCCACTCATTTATTGGTGCAGGCAAAAGTGTATCAGCGCACATAGCGCAGTTAGTCAGTTAGTGCTTCAACGCATGGCCTTAGCGCAGCTCTGAGTTACCCATGTTTAGTAATAACACAGAACAAATCATGGTTCTCATGAACCCATCTGTAGATGCATAAAGCGGCCCAAACACACGACACAAGTGTGCACACCGTGTTTATAAAATCGGTGTGGTATTCCGCCACACACGCCACACCAAATGGCAAACACTTCAGTTGTATATTTGACATCGTCAGATTGAGATAGGTACCTAGTAGGATAAAATGGATTTTGAAAAACTGTGCGCACTAGCTATAATTGCTTCATGGAAACGAAAAAAAAGAAGAAAAATGGGACAACACATGGTTATCAATAAATACAAGACGTTGTTGTTTTTGTTTTCGTCGTCGCTTCGGTTTTTGAGAGCCTTAATTCTCGACTGAAAATTGAAGGTAACCTTATGTACCAAACTTTATTTAAAGCGTTACCAACGTTGATGTGCCTTCAATTTGGCTTTCTTGGTCCGCTAAAAAGCTCATAAAAACTCCACAATGTTGGTACATAAACTTCTTCTGACCCTGCTAATGAACTTCTTTTAATTTTTTGGAGCTCTCTTCTATAAGATGAACGCTGTAACATTACTTTCCTTTTTACAACATCTAGAGTTGCATTGCTTTCCAATTCCTTGTATTTAACAAAAAGATTCTCCCACGCCTTATTTTTTTCGGTTTTTGTAATGCTTTGATTTAATCTGACAGATCTCGGGTTGATCTCTGTAGTGTACAGATTAATAAATACTGACCAAAACTCGTAATTTCTAATTGCCATTTCTTTTCCTTTTAATGGTGCGCAGACCTGAAACAGACGCATTGATTTTCGGAACGCAACTGAATTCTCCTCCATTGTGTGCGCACTTCCCCATCCACATAGCACCATCAGCCCACACCGACACCAAAAATGAAAATTATTTCATTTTGTTCGCACCCTGTGGCACACCGACAAATTGGTGTGCAAACCACCCCATACACGTACCACATTTATCCACACCGACACAAGTGTGCACACTTGTGTGGTGTGTATGGGCCGCTTAAGGCATTTCAATGATGTAGGTCTAGGTATGCCAAAATTTTGATCTAAGCTGGACAAAATATATGTTCAAGACTAAACTTTTGCTATTGTTCATATTTTCCTGATTAATTTTTTTCCTTTCTTTTTCTATTGTAATTTATTTTTTAAGTGTTCTAAAAAAGTTTCTTTTTTTGGCATTATGCTATTTTTTTCTAGATCTGTTAGATAAATCTGTTGTAGATAAATAAGATGATGGTAATTGCATAAATCTAAATTTGATGCGGTTTTGGAAAATAATAACAGAATTTATTCTCTTTAACTTTGGCTTTGGATGAATATCGAGTTGGCAGCTAACTCAGCTGCCAGCAAATATGATTTGGCAGCTAACTCAGCTGCCAGCAAAAATGATTTATTTTGTTTAATTTTTTCCTTTTGGTCAATCTGTATGTGTTCTCTCACCATTAGGTAGAACGAAATAACCTGTTCTGTAGATAAGCATTGAACACAGTCACCCATTTTATAAGCTCATTCTGCCGATGGCATTGATGCCGTGCATTTCAAGTCGGATGGAGATCACTTGGAAGGGAGCTAGATTAAATAACTTGATTTGAACTTTGTTGTTGGTCGAGCGGTAAAGGTGAAGATAAAGTTGGGGTGGTAGGGGATGCCCCCACTACAACCTCCAAGCGCAAACAGGTGGCGGTCAACCCCCCCAAAAAAAGTTATACCCCCCATACATATGTCATGAAATTTGCTGAATTTAATAAAATTTAATTCATCAGCACAGGATTTGTTTGGGGATGGGAGAAACATGGTGGTGTTGGAGGGTGCCCCCACAACAACATTCAAGTGCAAACAGGTGGCGGTCATTATCTCCACCTTTACCTACCCTCTCAGAAAGAGAGACCAATATCCGGTATGAAAAAGGTTTAAGTATTATATGATGATATGTAAGTATATGTACATGTAGGTATGTGAATAGCCATAGCTTGATTTAACACCAAATTTTGATTATTTCATGAGTGACTTCCTCTCGAACCTATTTGTGAGCTTTGCTATCGAACTTTGCTATTGAATCATTTTGATTTTTTTTCTTCAGCTAACTCGAAAACATGCATTTGGCTTTTGTCTGAAAAGCTAGCTGATCTACCGTTAAGCTTACAACGGATAATTTAAAAGTATTCGTAGCATTATTACATTCGAAAGAAATTTCGATTATGTCAAAAAAAGAGTATTATAAGTTCGTTGAAAAACCACCAAATGATATTAGATTTGACGGTGCTAATCGTTCATAGTGGCAAAGACCACCGTATATGTATTCACTTAATGTCTCAAACAAAGATAAAATTTCAATAGCTATAGGTAGGTACCTACTTAAATTTTTGCAGATATTTTGAATATCCCATAGATACAAGAAATCTGTTTCCGTCCAAAACTTTTACCTTGCACGCTTGCACGTTAAGCTCGCACCTTGTTATTAAAATGCTCCAGCAGTTTTCTCTTAATAATTAGACTATAAAAATCCATTATTTTAGTATACCTACCTTGAGAAATGACATAATAAGTGGCCTGTTTAGCTAGCCGCATTTACTGTTCTTCAAGTGCACACGCATTTGCTCTTCTTGCTTTGATTTTCTGTTCAAAGCTATCACTTTTTTTGTCTTGTTAGAACTCCCACTTTATTGTTAAGATACGTGATGAGCCTATCATATTTTCACACAGAGCTTTTGTTAATCCTAAAGGTCTTTTTAACTTGCTGAGTTGATGTTTTTCATAGCTAGCACTATCATGGATGATGGCACTCCAATCCATATGATTTCAATTATTCCGCTAGTGGTTCTTCCCTCAAAAGCTGCCGCATTCGAAGATGGGATTCAGTCGTCAGCAGACTAGGTACCTTTTATTATTACAGAATATTTTTCACGATTTTACATGGCCTCTGATTTTTACTTTTCAGCAACTCGTACCTATTAGAAAAATAAAAAAGTATGAAATCAAATAAAGTAGAAAATAAACTAAAATTTAATGGAATTAGCGTTGAAAAAAAAAATTACTGCACAAACTACATCTCAAACAAAATATCGTACTTTTCTGGATTCTTATGTCCTTGCATTGCAAATAAAAAGTTCCTTAAGTCTAAAAGCACTATTTCCACAGAGCTATGAAAATTGGAAAGAAAATTAGGTATATCGAATTTGTTGTTTTAATTAAATTATATTGGTACAGTCGACTCTCGATAATTCGAAACTTGAGGGACTCTTAAAATAGGTACTTCGAATTATCGAATGTTCGAAATAACAAATGGTTCGAAATTTGTGAGAGAAAAGAAATAAAACTTCGAATTACAAGGTATTGGTCATTAAATTACATATTATTTATTAACTGCTATTCTATAGCTATAAAAAAAAAAAATTGAGTGTACATGTACATTCGTAAACATAAATAAACTTATTCATAATGTGAACTAATTAATGTTTTTGAAAGAACTCTGTAATACTCGTTTGCTTCAAAACACATTGCTGCTGCTCAGACTGCTCAATAACTTTTTTTAAGAGAAAAAGTGCCTGAAATGCGTTTTCATCACTTTCGTTTTGTAGACAGAAGCGTTGTAAGGTATAGAATGATGATCGTGCTTCCTTAACTGACTCCTCTGTCAAGGGTTCTGATGTATCGTCCTCATCTTCACCATTGCTTTTTTCATTCGTATCTGTCTCAGTTAAGATTTCGCCTTTGGTTAGTGCACCTGAGACAGCAACATCGTCATCCACTTGAACAAAGTCAGAAAAACTCACACCGCTGATGTCTACTAATGTTTCTACTGCTGATTCTACATAATCCATAAGTATTGGAAGATTTTCTTTTAAGAATCCGGACCTCTTTCTCTCTGCAACTTCGAATTGTCGAGTGTTGGACGCCGATGAGTTCGAATTACCGCGTCGTTTTATTATATAGCAATGATTTTTTCGTTCGAATTACCAAGTGTATAAAAATGTACTGATTTAGTTCGAAATATCAAGAGATTTTGTAGGGAACTCGTGATAACTTTGAATTATCGAGAGGTTCGAATTATCGCCAGTTTGAATTAACGAGAGTCGACTGTACCCAGTGCTGGATTTACACTAGGGGCAGTCGGGGCTAGTGCCCAGGGCGGCAAATTTTCTAGGGCGGCAAAATTTAAAAATTTTCTATATAATAACCTAATTAATTCCAGCAGTAGAATGCGCCCCAGAAGCTGCGTCATTCTTTAATACACTTCAAACTTTATACAACTTCTTAACTGCATCGACACATCGCTGGGAAGTCTTAAGGCCCTGGCCCATAGAACGCGGTGCGTGCGTGCGGCACCGCTTTCAACTGACAGCTCGATTAAATACACACGTTCTTATGAGAGGTGACCCATAAGCACCGCGAGCAACGCGCCGCACGCGCCGAGTAGCCAAACTTCTATTTTGCCGCGGCTCTCACGCGGTGACAGAACCAATTTGAAATTTTCTCTCTGATGACATGCGCAGTAAGAACCAATTTGAAATTTTCTCTTCTGTTAACATGAGTGGCCTTGTTGAGTTGAGACACCGCAACGGATTCTATGGGTCACCCCTATCAGTTGCGTGCGGCAAAACCCACCGCATCAGTTGCCGCGCCGCTCCTACCGCGCGCAACGCGTTCTATGGGCCGGGGTCTTTACAGTCTCATACTGAAAAAAGAATTGCGTAAAAATCTTTATCTGCAACCAGATGGTCAGCTCGTTATGAAGCGGTTCAAGCACCTAATCAACATTTTGTTGAAATAATTGAAACTTTGATTATTCTTGAAGAAGATATCGAAGAAAATACAATTACACGGCAAGAAGCTAAAGGTATTCGAAATCAGTTGGAGCGACTTGAAACAGCATTTATGCAGATACTTTGGCATTTATTACTCTCAAGATTTAATGCTGTAAGCAAGAGATTGCAAAAAAATTGATTGTAGCATCGCTGATGTAATCGATGATTATCATGCTTTGATCAAAGTCGTTGCTGATACGCGAAATTAATTTGAAATCTATGAAGAAAATACTATAAAAATTTCAGAAATTCAAGATTATAAAATAACAGTTTCCCGAGCCCCGACAAAGAAAGAGAAAATTACATGCTGATGAAACACGAGATTTGCAGCTGTCAGGTCGAGACCAGTTTAGAGTTAATACTTTTAATGTCATTCTTGACAATCTGGGATCTGAATTGCGTAAAAGATGTACAGTGTATGAAAAGATTCAAGAAAAATTCTCGGTTATCATTGAATTTGATGATTAAGATAATAGGGAAATTCGTAAACGAGCTAAACGTTTAAGAGAAATGTATTTTTCAGATCTTGAGTTGTCACTAGAAGACGAATTTGTGCACTTCCATGCTCATTGCACCGAAAAAAAAATGGAAAAAAATTCACCTTCTGATCTTCTGAAACTTCTGCATTCAAACGACCTTTACACTGAGTTTCCAAACGTAGAAATCGCTTATCGTATATTTATAACTTTAGCCGTAACAAACTGTAGCGCAGAACGATCGTTTGCTTGTTTAAAACGAGTTAAAAATTACTAACGTTCTACAATGGGTGCAAATAAACCCAATAGCTTAGCTATTCTATGCATAGAATCAGATGTGCTTCAACGTTTAGATTGTGAAGATTTAATCGACCATTTTGCAATTCAAAAAGTTAGGCGAGTTTGCCCGTGAAAAAAATAATGCAATACTAATAAAAGTCGTTCTTAATTCTAAGAAAAATACAAAAATATTTTTTATATTTCTATAGTATATAATAAATAATATAATGTATGAGTAAATAAAGAAAAAATATATAGAAAAACATAATGTATTATAAATGAAATGTAATACATAATAAATTTTCTACAATCAATTAGTTATTCTAATTCTTAAAAAATAAGATATCAAAACTATTAAAATAAAATTTAAGTCATAGGGCGGCATTTTCTTCAGTGCCCCAGGGCGGCACAAATCTAAATCCGGCCCTGACTGTACCTACTCATTTCAAGTCAAAATCAAAAGAACCAAGCTAGTTAGTGGCCAATTCCAAAAACCTTTATGCAGGAAGACTAAAAAACCTTTCGAAAATCAGTGATATAGACCGAATAAATTACCGAACGCACTGTTCGAACGAAATGATCAAATTCTTATTCTATTTTGTATGCATGAATGCCTAATTTGCCTGATTGTTTAATTATATCTAAAAATGCAGGTGAGAATCATAAGAATGACGTTTTGTCAATAACTTGGCTGACTGAATGGCGCTCAAATTTATAGAACTAAACAACCTTCACAGTTTTATTTGCCTAGTTCTTTGTAAGTTGTACTCTTACGGCCCGGCTACTCTTAAACATTATTACTTCTAGCCAGTAGCTAGTAGTAATGAGAGACCAGGAACTTGAGCTACAATACCTATTAGTTATGTATGAGTTCCTACTAGGTCTGCATTAATACTTCATATCACGGATTATTGAATTCTTTTTTGTTTCTATTAATAAAATTAAACTGTAAACTGAAACTTTAACAGTATGTGTTATTATATTTCGATGAATCACTAGCTTCAATCAAATGTATAATAGGTACGGTGTGTTTGCAATAGTAATAGGTAGATAGGTACCTATAAAAATAGGTAACAATCATATCCCTGTGCGTTGTGCAATGATTTGTAAAAAAAAAATTTAATCTCAATCAATTTATCTTTCTATCTAGGTATTCAAAAATTGTTGGGGGTTTTTCTGAAGAGTTTACTCAATCAAAAAGCTTAAGCTATCAATTATTGCTTTAAATACGTAGGTAGGTAATCCTCGTTCTATTCGTAGTATCCTAATCAATGTTTCAAAACGTTTAACAAAATCTTTAAACTCCTGAGAATCTTATTATTTTTCCTCGATCTCAACATCATTTATTTGTGGAACTTCTTTGTGGGCATATTTAGAAGTACCTATTTACTAACCTGATTGGTTTTTTCTTGCAATTCTTTTCGCTACCTGAAAATCTATATTTAATAGTTCATATTGGCTACGAGCCAAATAATCTTTTTTTCTAACTATAAGAGGAGTAAAATTATCCCTCCAGTTCAAAGCGTATAGTAGGTAAATGAGAAATGAGAAGAGAACATGAAAAAAGGGAAAAGTTGAACAAATATTGTCTTGGCTTTTTGTGTTTTGTTTTTTTCTTCTCTATGTTGCTTAGTTAAAAGAGAATTCTCGGAGTAGATATATTTCGCATGACCAGGAAAAGGTCCAATCCAAAGGGTTTATGGATAAAGTATAACAGCCAATGCAAGTGCGAGCGACACATTCTTTATTTTTTCTTATAATGAGTATTGGTGTGCATGTATTGTACCTACTTCAAAAGTGAAGTAACGTTCTTTTCTTTCTCATATACATGTGATTCATTCCTCTGTATATGTATGTAACTAAACATCAACACAGGGTGTTTCTGACTTCAATGTCAAAGCGTTGGGGTAGATATTTTTTAGACTTGCCAGAAGAAAAGGAGGGAGGGTCTTATTTATTATTTTATGGCATGAGGGGTGATTTAAGAAAATAGTGAACGAAAAAAATGAGATATCAATTCTCTCTTTCTCAACTGAAATCTATACCGTTCTTTTTAGAAATTTAAATACTATTTTACGGGTAAGATTCAATGAAAAACTGGTTAGGCGTTAGGGTAAGGCATAAATAGAAGTTCCGAAGATTTAAACGCATTAAGACTTGGAGTGGTAATTTTTAATGATATTTGGCGGAGAGTTTTTCAGTTGTGCTATTTCACCCTTTGTTCCAGGAGTGGTCAATTCTTTATAATTTTTGCATAGGCAACAGTTTGAAATAAATTTTTTACAAGCAACTACTCGGAATACAGGGATTTTTTTTTAATGTGTGGTAGCCCCGCAAAATCATCAGGAAGCATAGGGTAAAAGACCAGTAAGCGGCCTCATAGAGCTTCCAACTTATTGTATTTAGAAACTATAGTAGGTATGTTCATAGGAGGTGCTGTACACAAAATGGTGAAACTAATAGCTTGGAACGGAGACTGTTTAGTTGGACCGGAGACAATGGGATGTGGAGTAAAGCATCAAGCGCATTTTGGATGTTCTGGCTGTTGATTTGTTGTCTCCACATCTTGACTTCTGACAGAAAATTTTCTTTCGATCAATCCGATATATCATCGTAAAATGTGAAGAGGTCAGCGCATTTCTTTACGTTATAGGTATTCTTGTTTAAGAAACAGTTGCCTGAAGCTTTGGAAAATGGATTTGTGTTCCGAGAACTGACTTTTGAGTTGAGAAATGAACGTATCAAGAAACGGAATGTAGAAAGAAATTCTGTAGTAGACTTCAATACTTTGTGCTTGAACGTTGCAACGATTTTTTTGTTGACCGCAACGGCGCGGCCGGCGCGGCGTGACAATTTCATTGTGATTTCGTACTCAGAACCAATTCTAGCAACATGCTTATAAATAACGTGGAAAGAAGAATCTGCGTTTTCGCGTTTATACGTAAATTCATTCAAAGCGTCATGTGCCAGCTTAGTAGCCTCACCCAGATCTTGGTGTTTAGATTGCAATTCCCGACTCAAAATCAAAACAATCGAATTAACTGATTCCATAATGTGACAGGCTATTTGGAATTCAACCGTCGAAATCGCTGTCAAAAGATGTATCTCGATCTTTCCACGTTTTGATTTCTTCCAAAGATTCAATAACAGCCGGTTGCAATTCAACGTACGTTCCAACTACTTCATGAGACTGAGCCACTGAGCCCACTTGGTAGGACAAACAGACTTCAACTTTTGTTTTTTTTTCTCACTTTTGTTTGTCATTTTTGAAATTTCTTGGTATAGAACGTCTAGTCTTTTAGGCCAGTGAAAAAATGCTTCAATCGCTCCGATAGTTACTAACGCATTTTTGATTCCTGCAGTGCAATGTACATAAATTGCCAGGGGGAAATACGATCTCAGATGAGCCTGTGCACCAATGAATTGGACACTCATTGCCGGAGCTCCGTCGAATCCTTGGCCATTGTTCGGAGCAATCGACGCCAACATCATGTAAATAATTTCTGATTCAATCTGCTAAACCTCGTATATATAAATAAAATTTTGAGTAATAGACCCCCCCCCCCCCACGCCAATGCTGGACTCACTCGAAAGCAAATCAAAATTAGCTTTTCAAAAGTTAAATGTATATAAACAGTCATGTGAATTACTGCCACAGTGAACTGCACTTTTTAATTCAATATAAATAATTAAAAGGGGATAAGGACCATTTGTTTTATTTCCATTCTAAAGATGCAATATAAAAGCAACTGTACTAATAGATAATACCGCATTGCGAAGCCAAACCCAGCAAAATATTTTCTTCGTAAATGATTGGCATCGGAAAGATTCATGTTCTTCAGGTATTCCTATACATTTTCTACTTAGGATTGCTGGTAATGATTTCAACGGTCAACGAGCTGTACTATTTTGAAGAATAACAGGTAAATATGTACATACTTTGAGCCAAAAATAAACAAAATAAGATACCTTAATAAGTGAGAAGTTGTCATTTTCTCGTGTTTTCATATTAAACGATCTGACCAGCCTGGTGCCCAGTGGCGGATTAAGGCTTATTGCCGCCCTAGGCCCTGTCTGATACGCCACCCTTTTTGATCAACAAAATTCTATATATTTTCAATCACAATTGCTATTAAAATATAGTTTTTATTTTTTACACGACTGATAATGCGAATCATTAGAGAGTGCTCTATTTTTATTCAAATATAATTAGTAAATAATACAAAAAAATGTTTATTAAACTCGAGCTAGCATAACAAATAAAAGTAAAATTTTTTTTCAAAATATATTGTATTACCTAGTTTGTAAATCTCTTCTTCCTGACTTTTGTCCGAGTAAAAGCATCAACTATGTCGCTATTATCAATGTATTGAACTAGTTGAGCTTCAGTAGACAATAATGCAAAAGCATTTAGTCTATGTTAGCCCATACTTGCGCGTTAAAAATATTTAACCCTTTTCAAGGTAGAAAAACATCTTTCTCCTGAATAATTGGTAGCGGGAATACTCAAAAAAAATACGCAGAGCAATGTCTACCTTCAGATAAACAATCTCGAAGATTTTGAGAATGCATGCCATTGTATATTTCCTGTGCGTATATTTCTTGTATATTTCTTGTACGCTCCATCTTCCGTATTTGCTGGGGATACGGATACTTTTTAACTAATTTATTCTCAAGATTTTTCAGTTCTATCGTATGTATGTCAGGTAAATTATCAAAAAAACTAAAATTTTCGTTAAGTTTTTGATAAGCACTTTTACGTCCGTCCAATTTTACGCTCAAGGTATCTAAAATTCGGTAATACACATTGGTGCGAAAGTTTTCGTGACCAGATGAAGGTATTGTTTCATTTACCAGTAACTCATCTGCCTGAATTTTTCTGGTTTTCTTGCGATCTGTATCATAACGATAATTAACTTGAACTCCAGATGTGGTTTTGCTTTTTCTTCATATTCCCTCATATCTTGAAGAAATAATGCCAAAGAACCATAAATTTTTACCACAGATGATAAACTCGCATTATGGTGTCATAAACCCTGTTCACACTGTACAATTAGTTGGACAGACTTAGGCTTGACAAACCAATGCTTGATAGTGTGAACCCTTCATACGCCCGCTTGTCCAACTTGTTGGATGGTTTTCAAAAATTTTTGAAAACCTAGAAGTTGGATGGAGTGGAAGGTTATGTGACATAAAGTTGGACGACAAGCTTGATAAGTGTGAACGCAAACTACATCAAACCATCCAACTTCCATCAAACGAAGTCTGTCCAACTAATTGTACAATGTGAACAGGGCTATACGGTGATCTAGTGTATAGCATCGACTCTGCTCAGAATATTTAGAATTTAGATGAAATAAAATCTATGTTGCCGGAGAATATTGAAGAATTCTTATGCTGAAAAAGTAATGTAAATCTGTATACAGCAGATTTCAGGTCCAATTTTACGTTTCCGTTACTGTGGGAATATGGGGATGAAATATACACACAAGTAAACTGGATTTTTGAGTCTGAATTCTGAGGTGCTGATTTTGATTTATTATGTCTAACCAAGCAAGGAAAAAATGCTTTTATCTAATGAAGTTTGCTTTTGTAGCAACCAAACCCTTATTTTTTTTAATCAGGAATACTCAATGAAATACAAAGAAAAAGAACTTTAATAAATATAAATATAATAATAAATGTTAATTACTTTTATTAAGTAAGAACAATAAATTTAAAATACTTAAAACAGTTAAACAGAAAAAAATTTTCATGACGCTTTCTTTGACAACTTAAATATTAACATCCTTTTTGAGCAAATTCTACTGTTTTAGCGAGGAAGCTAATATTTCTGCTTTAAGTTTAGGTAGGTGTAAGTCTCTTACTAAGTCATTAAACTCTTTTAAATTTATAAGATATGGTTCAACAGATACTGATTCGTGTAAAAATTCGCTGAATCCGCTTCAACCAGACATTTGTGATAGCGCCAGCTGTTCCATCGGTTTTGAACGGGAAGGCACATTAAAATGTTCACTCTGGGCTACTGCACTGGAGCGGTTGTTTTAATGGTAGATCTGGATTCTGAATCTTCTTCGCATTTTTGCCAGCCTGACGATTGCATGGATTAACTACACAAAAGTAAGAATCATTGATGTGATTAGTGGGCTCCCTCCATATTCTTGGTACTCCGAACTTCATACATTTTTTCTCTCCTCGATAACAAGATGAAAAAATGGGCGCGACTGGGTCGCACGAACTTGCGATTGTGTTCTAAATACGATATCAAATTTATTAGTTAAGGGTTTTGGTATTAGCTCTTCATAATATATTTTGTGGTACAGGGCTGCCAGCTGCACAATAATTATGGAAATTGAATTAAATCACGCAGAATAGTGAAAAAATTTAATTAAGTACTCCAAAGGTTTCAATCAAAAATTTTAAAACGCCATTCTCTTAAAATTGCTAATACATATGGATGATGAAAATTTAATCAAAATCGTTGGACCGGTTTTTTTAAAAAACGGTTTTTTATTTTTCACTTTTTTTGAAAACTGTTTTTTAAAAGTCAAGTATGCAAAGTTCTAGATCTTGCTTAAAGTAGTTTTGACAAAAAACAAAATCAAAGTTATGGTTTTGAAGTTATTTCCAAAAATCCAAACTTTTTTAAAAAATTTATAAAAGTATCCAGAACTAAATTTTTTAAATATTCATAAGCAGTCTTTCTTTAACCGTTTACGACTTCTCAAATTCGTCAAGATCATGTCATCCATTAACGAGAAAGTCGGTTTTGAAAAAAAACGGTACTATGGAGGGTACCGCTTTTAGTCTTTTTCCACAATTTTTTCTTAACAGCATAAGAAAAAAATATCCAAAATTAATCTTTCACACAAAATTTTATCAAAATCATTGGAGCCGTTTTCGAGAAAAATAAGTATTATCATATCGGTTGTATGGCAGTTACCGT